>JZKD02S1750504.1:31798-45885 GCA_000966675.3 Picea glauca
GAAAGAGTTTTATGCTAATCTATCATGTTTATGTTGAGACAATGAGGTTTGTTAGTTGTTAAAGTTACATATTTAGTTAATTTTCTTTGTATTTAAAAGAGTTTTACAAAGGGAATTTGAGATTATGACACTTTCCTATTACTAGTTTGCAACCTATAATTATTATTGACATTGAAAGTTTTAGTGGATAATGGATTGTAGTGATTCAACCTAATTGTAATTGTTTGCATGGTGGGTTTCTTAAAAATGAATTAGTTTATTATTTTTCTTAGGCCTTTACCATTTTATAGCCTTGATTTTGGTAGTATGTGCATTTTAATTATGGTTTATTATCATTTTAATTTGATTGTGATTTTTATTTAGCATTTATAGATTTTTAAATTACTATTGAATGGTGAAATTATTAAGATATGATAATTTTGAAGAATTCGAGATGATTCACACTATTTTATTTGATTAAGAAAATTATCAATTAATATCGAATTACCATTTCAATAATATATATATCCCCATGATCTTGAAAACCAACTAAGAATCCTCAAGGATTTTTTATCCAATATTGGTATGACTGTTAATACTGATAAGACTAAGGTCATGATTATTAAATCCAATAAGATCTCTTAGGATACCTTCGTATATGAAAAAAACAACTTGGAGGAAGCGAATTCATACAAATATCTTGGAATTGATATTCACCATGTAACATCCCGCTCTTGCACGCACTAAGCAAACTTATTCTTTGAGGACACTTGCTTGCAAGTGATCTAGATTATTATACCAATGGTTGTTTGATTATGATTATGAGATATTATGGATGTGATGATATGTTATTTTGTTGTATTTACCTAGACAAGTGTTATTTACTGGGTACTCTGAGTGTGCAAGACTTTGGAGCTTGAGGATGCAGAGGCATCGATGAAACCCCTTGGACTCTGGATCGAGTTAGGGAGAGGACTGTTGGGTTTGAATGTTATTGATGAGGACTGTTGGGTTTGAGAGGGGTCACGTCGGACAACCAGAGAAGTGAGGGAGAGGTGTGGACAACAGCCATACCACAGCCTACTATCACTCCCATCATGGCTCAAACTATAGGTTAACGATTACCTAGTTCAATAAGACCCACGATGATGTGAGGTAAGACAACGACATTCACTCATGATAATTCTAAGTGGCGTGCAATAAGGCAGGGGCCTTATTCCTTAGAGGCCCTTAGTCTCCCACAAGATCACCTAGTGGAGTATTGACTCCAAGGGTTTTTGATATCTACCAAGTCAGTCAGGAAGCGAGTGACACCCTTGGAGCACGTAGTGTGTCCTAAATAGCACGTCGCACGAGGAAAACATAAAGAGGCGAGTCGCACCCTTGGAGCACGTAGTTCGTCCTGAAGGGCACATCACGCAAGGAAAACGGAAAGAGGCGAGTGGCACCCTGGGAGCACCTAGTGCATTCTGAAGGGCACGTCGTATTTTTAACTGGTAAGTGAATAAACCTAGATGACCTTAGAACGAATGATGTGACAAGTAAGATTTAAAAACATTTTTCCCTAATAAAAATGTCACCCAACCTAGTGAAATTAAAATATAGGTCTAAGTGACACTTTTGGTCAAAAATAATAATCATAATTAAACTTGTGACGAGAAGGGTGTAAGAAATTCAATTAATTTATTAAAATCAAATTATATTGGGGGATTAAAATTTTAAAAGGGAATTGATTGTTTTTCTACATACGCTAATTAAAATTTATTAATTAAAAAGAAAAAGGGGTGAAAGGTGATTTTTCTACAATTGTTAATTTGAGTTTTAGTTAAAAAGGTAAAAGAGGGAAACTAAAAAAAAATAGGAAACTAAGGGGAAAAGGGGAAAAGGGGAAACATAAAGAAAAAGGGAAGCGTAAGGAAAAAGCTAAATGTCTGACATAGTAAGGAATCTTGCCTGTAAGAACTTTCTAATTATGAACTCAACTAGGAATTTAGTAAAGGCGTAAGTCATTTAAATTGTGTAAGGGAATATTGGGACACCAAGGAGCATTTTTAGGGATGCTTTTTGGTGGGTGAGGAAAATAGGAATAATTAAATAACTAATGAATTTAATTTTTTGTGCAACTAGGAGGATGGGTGACATGTTTACGGGGGAGGTTTTTCTGAATTAAATTAATGAAAAATAAATTAAATGGGAATTTGAGAAAGAAATCATATAGAAACTCTATAAAAAGGATGGAGGAGGAGGAGTATGGATCTCATCTTTTATGTGTAACATTACGCTGCTAAATTTTTGTCTTGATTAACTTATCTTGTGGGAGTTGGGATACCCCTCTCAGGTAACGAGTGGTAGTTGGACCTTGCGAGGTGAGTTGGGTGCTAGTTGTTCTCTGGTATAGTGTGTGTGGCCCCTTTGTGGCTTAGGGGGCTCAAGCGGAAGAAGAGTACCCCTAGCGTTGGATGGGAGGTACCACTGAGGTCACATCAGTCGGCAAGTGGAAGCTAGACGGAGCGCGCGAGACATAAACTACTGAGCAATTGTGTTTGGCTAAGGTACGTCGGTTTAATTTTTACTTGCAATGAATTTAAATTTGTTCATATTATTCCTTTGTGCTCGTTTAAGATTTCATTTCCTTGCGTTGTATTGCACCTACTTTCCTTTGGTAATGTAATTCTATTGCTTGTTGTTTTTTGAATGGATTTCCTTTGGCAAACCCAACTTCTGATTTCATTGACTTATGTGTGTGGGTTTTATTGATTATTATGAAGAGATTGTGCTTTATCTTTAGCCCTCATCCCTAGGTCATCAGTCCATGCTTGAGTAGTCGACCAGGAGCTGAATCGGTGATCGTCACTTCAGTGTTTACAGACCTATAGATTCTAATGCCCTGATTTCTGTGTATGGATGATGAACGAAGGATAAAAAAAAAATCCCAGCTGCCTATCCCATACTTATCTCTTCATTTGATTGATTCATGGTCGAATGATCTGTCCTTGCACCTTCCTTGTCAATGAGTACCTCCGCCTCCTTAAATGTATTTCCCTTCTCCCCCTTTTTCGAGGACTAACTCAGTTTTTGATTTCTTATGTACACCTTTAGCTTAACTGAAGGATGTATATCGTCTCATATATTGTTTTGAATGTGTAAGGGTTCTTAAATATACATTGGTAAAGCTTTGTTTGGTTCCATCTAATTCTAGTGTTGTTACTTCCCTAGACTTGTGGAGGCCTTATAATTTAGAAATCCAGCCTAATAATTTAGAAATCCAACATTATAATTGTGATCTCGACATTTACTGTGTTTTATATCACTGTGTTTAATATCACGGTGTATTATATCACTGATCTCGGCATTTTTGATCATTGTGTTTTATATCACCTCCACATTTCAATGATCTCAGCGTTTTTTATCACTATGTTTTTTATCATTGTGTTTTACCTGCCTTTGGAATGATGACACGTGCATTTTTTTTCTGTGTTTGGAATGGTGATACAAGCGTTTTTACCTACGTTGGAATTATGATATACCTGCGTCTTTACCCTGTGATTTCGTCCCTCGTTACCCTGTGATTTCATCCTTCTCTAAACATTGATTTCATCTTCTTTATACAATGAATTTCCCACATCCTTCACTACTACATGGATTGCATTTGACTAGCAACCTTGTTAATGTTTACACAATGTTTACACACAGTGATAATATTGTTCACACAATGTTTACACATAATACTGATTACACAAAGTTTACACACATCAATAATACTGGTCACACAATGTTTACACATAGTATTTTAATATCATTCATGGATAGCGATATATTGACATATTGGACAACGATATATCTGAAGGCAACGATAAATTTTAATACTGTTTACACAATGTTTACACACAATGATAATATTTTTCACACAATGTTTACACCATGTTTACACATAATACTGTTCACACAATGTTTACATGCATCGATAATACTGTTCACACAATGTTTTCACACAGCGAAGTTATAAAGCCATCCACACTGCAAATTTAATACATTTATAGCAGTTTTAGGTGTATCGTGTGACTGTGGATTCATTGTATATTGACAACACTAATGATGTAGACATCGAATAATCTTCAAGTCTGTTAGAGAATTAATCTTGTAGTCTGGTAGCAATTTAATAGGTTGTGTATGTTAGCGATATTTATTCCCAATAAAGGATAGCCACACAACGATAGTCATCCACACCGTAAAGGTTGTTTACCACGACGTTGAGTGCATGGAATAGCAATTTAATATGGCATGATTGTGGTTGTTGAAATTGAATAGCCTTGAGTGATTATCCCATGAGTGGCGATACCATTATTTATAGAGACAATAATTTACCATTGTTATTGTCAAAGATTTACCATTCATTCATTTTTTATACAACAATTTATGCAATGTTTTTCTGAGCGGGATGAGTCTGTATTCAATTATTTAGTTTAGAAAATTGTTTTTGAGTTGAGTGGGAATATTCAATATCTATAATGGCAGGTGTAACAAAGAAATAATTGCTGAAAAAAAGAGTGATTCGAGAAGATATATGGGAATTTCTGAAAATGTCTCTTCTCCTTCCCTTATTCGTTGGAGTCTTCTGAAGGTTTAGGATCCTTCGCTCAAGAAGTGTACTTTACAACTATCATTTTTTATTAACTTCTTCTTGTCGAAACATGTCTCAGAAACTGTGACATGTAGTCCTCCTGGAATGTTATTGTTAGTGGAATTAAAGAGTCCATGGAATAGTTGATGATTCCATTTCTTAGTTGAAATTGCGGTATTAATTTAAACTTGGGACTTGCAATTTATTTGTGGGTTCATCTTAGTCTTAGCACGCTTTCTGATTGTAGTTTGAGTAGGGAGAAAAATAGAATTTAATATTTGAAAATAAATTATTTACTGCTAATAGTTTATAGGAGTAAAGAATTGTATTAATGACCTACATTAATAAGTTTTAAATTATAATCATTATTGTTTATATTTCTATTTACATTAATGAGGTGTATTAAGACTAGTTGACCCTTGGTCCTAATGATATTATACATGAACTAGTTTGCTATCTTGTTATGACTTGATGTTATGACCTACATTAATAAGTTTTAAATTATAATCATTATTGTTTATATTTCTATTTACATTAATGAGGTGTATTAAGACTAGTTGACCCTTGGTCCTAATGATATTATACATGAACTAGTTTGCTATCTTGTTATGACTTGATGTTATTAAAATTGTGTTATATAATTGTATCATTTACACTTATGTAATATTGTCTGGTGGTATAGTGTTGTTCATAGAATTTATAGTGATGTTGAACATAAATTGATCAAACACCTAATTGATATCATTACATATGTAGGGTATTTCTTTTTATAATTGTTGTAATTAAACGAAAGACTCGGAAGGTATATCACTTGTCCCACCTCGGATTTTATTTATATGATTGAATGTTTTACTAGCGTGCCTGGAATTTAAATAGATTTGTGCCTCAAGTTGTTATTGCTAGATAGATCTGTGCATCGGCTCTCTTGTGCATTGTAATTAAGGTTGAGTGCTTCGCTTGTAGTTTTTGTCTATTGTGTGATAGTTAAGTTGGACTTCTTGTGCGTTGGTTTGTGTCAGATCGAAGGTTTGGAATGGTTATGTTGCACCTTAGTTACAATCGTGCTTGTCGTCGTGTGGTAGCAAAAATCCTCTAGATTGGATCATTGCACGCATTGAGAAATAAGTGTGTGGGATAACCAAGCCTTGGGGCTTGCGCTTCCTGGTGATGATGGTCACCTTTGGAATTGATGTTGCACCCAGCTGCTTCTTGTGCTAGTATGCTAGGTTATTACATTGTCAGTGGCCTGATTTGCAAGCGTTGTGTCATCATCAAGTTGCGTTGGTTAATTGTTGTCGTTGATTGCCTTTTTGCATAAGAGAAAAAAAAAATATTGGGACTTGTTATGCGTCGCATGTAGTCGTAACATTGGGGTCGTTACATATGGTATCATAGCGAGTTCAACCCTGAGATTATGGATCACCTTGCTTTCCACTGCAGTAAACCCTTGAGTATTAACCTGGCACTATTTAAAAACTTTAACGTTTCCATGTGGTGAACTTGATTAGAGGACGCAATAAAGGTTCGCAATGTGGTGTCATGGAAGGAGGTGTGACTCCTCCAAAAATGCCCACACCGTCTAACCCCCAAGGGGAAGAAAAAGTCCTTGGGCGAGATTTGATTGTTGTAAGGGATGATGATGGTCTGAGAAGGTCCTTTCAGAGATTGCCAGAGGCCTTGATTCACCATCTATACTGAGATGAGGCCAAGTCACCTATACCCCTAAGGGTCCATAGCACGCCCTAGCCAGTACTGTTAGATTTCACAAAGAACTCGAGAGAGATGAGTTATCGAGTCCACAAGTGTCATGGATGGTTGCATCATCAAGGCATGGTTGTAGATCAAGGTGATGTGCTTCATGCTTTGCGATTACGACCTCCAACATGAAGGTCTGCATGGTGGTCTTCCATATGAAGTGGAGTGCTCTTCTATGGTGGAAGATGCTCCTACCACTTTTGAACATGGCCATCGACGACATGTCATGGGAACTGATCGAGGAATGATTCCGAGAGAGGTATATATCAGAGGAATTCATTGAGTGTCAACTCAACGAGTTCAATGCCTTGCGATAAGGCAGCCATACAGTGCCCGAGTACGAGGCCCATTTTATGGAGCTTCTTTGGTATGCTCCACACTTGAATACCGAGAAACTTAAGGTCAATAGGTACATGTTTGGCCTTAATGTCAGCCTTTGTGCAACGGTTAGTATTCTAATGCCTCAAACCTTGCATAAGGTCATTCAAAAGGACCTCATAAGAAGAGGAGGATCTTATCTGTGAGGTTCAGAACAGGACTCCAACGAGACTCGTGGGGCATGTGTCATATGGTGCATAGAAACATCATACACCAGCTAAACTTTCCCTAGGATATCGTGGATTCTAGAGAGGATCCACTTTCACTACACCTCAGCAACCAACGCCTCGACAGTGGACTCCTTACCGTCGCTAACCAGACCCTTAGTATTTGATAGATCTTGGTGCTACCGAGAGTTTCATTTCTGGTGAAACACTAAAAAGGATTAAGGTAAAGGCAGTTGAACATGATGAGTTTAGCCTTGTAGAAGTGGCTTCTGGAGCCAAACAGAAGGTTGGAGGGAAGGTTACGGGTTGTAGCCTTAACCTGGGAGATTTTTTCACCAAGGCCAACTTGTACGACATGATATTAGGATTTTATGATGTCATCATCAGTATAGACTGGTTGGAATCACATGAGGCGATACTCAACTATAAGACGAAATGGTTGAACTTGGTCG
Source organism: Picea glauca (assembly GCA_000966675.3). Classification (NCBI taxonomy): domain Eukaryota; kingdom Viridiplantae; phylum Streptophyta; class Pinopsida; order Pinales; family Pinaceae; genus Picea; species Picea glauca. The sequence goes on from JZKD02S1750504.1 coordinate 39,151, forward strand.
ATGATGAGGGATAGAGACGCGTGATTGTAGGTCAAAACCAGGGAGTTTCCCCGAGGTCCATCTCTTCCTTGCAGCTATGGGAGAGCATGTGAAAGGGATGTAAGATTTATGCAATACTTGCATTAAACATGAAGGGAGTAGCTAAAGGTCTAGAACACCTTCCGGTGGTGAGAGATTTTGCGGACGTCTTCCCGAAGGAGTTACCTGGGATGTTGTCGGAGAGGGAATTGGAATTTACCATAGACATAAAACCGGGGATTGAACTGATAGTGAGAACGCATTATAGGATGTCGTGAGTGGATTTATAGGAGTTGATAATGCAACTGAAGAATTTTTTGGACCTGGGACTGATACATCCAAGTGTGTCACCATGGGGTGCTCTTTTTATTTTCATACGAAATAAGGATGGGTTGTGGAGACTCTGCATTGACTACCGACAATTAAACAAGGAAACAATCAAGAATCAGTATTTGTTGCTAAGGATTGATGATCTATTGATCAAATGAAAGGCACGACGGTGTTTTCAAAGATCGACTTGAGATCAGGGTATCACCAGTTATGGATCAAGGAGGATGACTTCCCTAAGACTGCCTTTAAGACGATGTTTGGACATTACAAGTTTATTGTTTTACCGTTTGGACTGACGAACGCCCTTGGGGTATTTATGAGTTTGATGAATGGGGTGTTCCTCAACTACTTGGACAAGCTCGTCCAAGTATTCATCGACGACATTTTGATTTACTCTCTAATGATAAAGGAGCATAACAATCACTTGCGCTTGGTACTACAGTGTCTGCGAGAGAAAATATGGTGTGGGAATTTGTTTAAATGATCATTTTATCAATCAAAGACTCACTACTTAGGGCATCTCATCTCCAACGAAGGTATTGTCATGGATCCCGTAGAGGTCGAGGCTATTATGGAATGGCCTACATCGATGAATGTCCCCGAACTGTGTATCTTCATGGGTTTAGCAGGATACTACCGATGGTGCATCTAGGGATTTTTGAAGATAGAAAGTATGATTACGGAATTGCAGAAGAAGAACAAGAAGTTTGTTTGGACCAAGAAATGCGCGGAAGTATTTTGGAGGCTCAAGGAGTTGTTGAAAATGACACCAATACTGAAGGTCCCTGACATGGACATGGACTTCTTGGTATGCATTAACACATCCAAGGAAGTCTTAGGCAGAGTTTTCATGCCACGCGATCGAGTGATCTCTTACATCTCGAGAAAGTTGAGAAGGCATGAGGAGAACTATGCGACACACGATTTGGAGTTGTTAGCCGTTATTTATGCCTTGTGAGTTTCGAGACACTACCTTATTGGACGAAAATTGAACTAAAAATGGACCGCTGTGGACTACAACACATCTTTACGCAAATCAACTTGAACGCACAACAATGACATTGGTCAGATTTTCTTAGAGAGCATGATTCGAGATTTCTTACATAAAAGGGACAATGATTAGAGTGGTGGATGTGTTGAGTCGGAGACCACGCATATTTTCGATGATTTCCTCTTCAGACGAATCTACGTGAACCAATTCTAACTTTATAGCATGACGATGACTGGTACAAGGAGGTCAAGGATTTATCAAACATAACACAATGATGGTACCAAGATTTGAAGGATTTACTTTGGACAACGATGGATTATAGATATTTAAAGGTCGAATTTACATACCAACCAGTGACGAGTTGAGGATTTTTTATCCTAAACGAGCCTCATAGAGCAGGGTACATGGCTCATCCAGGAGTCATGAAGATGAGGGAAAATGTTAAACCCTTATTCTTCTGGAAAGGATTGAAGGTAGACTTAGTCAACTACATGGCAAGAGTTCTAGAATGTCAGTAGGTGAAAGTTGAACATAGACATCCAACAATATTACTACAACCGCACGCCATTCCTGAATTGAAAGGGAGGTCATTTCGATGGGTTTCATTGATGTATTGCCACTGACGACAAGGAGACATGACTCGATTTTTGTGATAGTCGACACTCTAACGAAGAGTGCTCATTTTATTCCTATGCATACGGTGTATTAGGCACCTGACATAGCTAGATTTTTCATCAGCGAAATTGTGAGGTTGCATGGCATGCCTAAGAGGATCATATCTGATCAAGGATCGATGTTTACTAGATTATGTTGGACTAGTTTCCAAGATGCCTTGGGAGCCCAACTTAACTTTAGTACTGTGTATCACCCAGAGACAGACGGGTAGACCGAACGAACAAACCAAATCTTGGAGGGCATGTTGAGCATGTACATTATGGACCAACAGAAGCGTTGGGAATAATTATTGCCACTGGTAGAATTTGCGTATAACAATAGTTATCAAAGCACCTTTAGGACAGCACCTTTCGAGTTTATTTACGGGCAACCGTGTCAGACGCCTTGAGTTGGGATCGGCTTGAAAATAGGGTCCTGGTGGGACCAGAAGTGATCCAAGAAATGGAAGATAAAATGCAAACATAAGACAAGGGATCAAGAAAGTGCATGATCGATAGTAGAGTTATGAATTTTCTAATCAAGTCTTCTTGCGGGTGAACCCGCATAAGAGTTCGATCAAGTTTTGAAGGGGTGCTAAACTCTCTCTTAGGTTTGGGGAATCCTGAGAGATTGCAGAAAAGAGAGGACACGTGGCCTATTGACTAGCCTTGCCTGATTCCTTGAGGCTACACACGATGTCTTTCATGTCTCTGTTTGAGACATTATGTTAGTGATTCTACTCATGTTGTTAGCATGAGTTCCTTGTAGGATCGAATGAGGGTGCACTCAAGGCAGAGCTGATCCATATCCTGGACCATCGCATTTCGGCAGCTACGACGTCGAACAGTAAATTGGGTCAAGGTCCAGTGGGACAATTGTTGAGCCTCTAAATTGACATCCCCACTACCCTATTATACTCCTCATCTATACCTTTTTGGCTTACCTAAGCTTGGATAAATGACAAAGAACACTACCATTAGCCATTGATGAGGTCATAAGGTAAAGTATAATTAATTCTTACATTTTTGTGGTTTATTGAGCTAGGAGACTAAATGTTTCATGTATTAATGTTTTAATTTTCCATGTGTAACCTTTGACCTCTAGATGAGTCCAGCCTTTCTGTACCAGCTCAGCCATCCAGTACTTATGTGCCAGATTGCCACTCTCTAAATCCGGTACCAAGCGCACCTTCCATTCAGATCCGGTACCGAACCATCCACTATTGCGATCCGGTACCAAGCGCACCTTCCATTCAGATCCGGTACCGAACCATCCACTATTGCGATCCGGTACCAATGGCCACGGACTGTTCTAGTCCAGTACCAACCACTTGCATATTGTTCATATCCAATACCATTTACCAAATCTCATCTGTCACGATCCGATACCAATATTGAAAGCAGAATATACCAACTTTAGCTCCAGATCGTACAAAAGATAATTGTTGGATGTTTGCTGAATCATTAAAGCTCTAGCAAGGTTATGATAATCTTGTTTGTTTATTTCTTCATCCTCGTACACTTCGTGTCATGAGGATGAAGCTTAAAATATGTAACCGAATATATAAATTTGACAATTGACTGATTTGCTAAAGATTTCACCTCCTTGTGTTTCACGACTAAGATTGTTTAAATAGTCATGGCAAGGATGGTGGAGGTAGTAGAGAGTTAGCATAACACAGTATGTGAAGCAATGTTACATATTGCAGAACAGATCTTGAGTTGAATTTTAATATAAGGATGTCATTTATTTCCATGTCTTGATCGTTTATGAATGAATGTGAGTTGAGTTGTTAGCATAGTTTAATTCTATGTTTTGAAATTTGAGTAAGAGGAATGTGTGGATTGAAAGAAAGCTTATTGTAGACTCTTGTTGAAGCGGCAAGGGCCCACCGCCCAACAAAGGTCAACATCCTTATAGATTAGTGTTAGTAGTTGATTTCAATAGTATAGATGTTAGACTAGTTGAAGCTTTGACCCTTTCAGAGGGTAGCAGTATAGTTCAGTTTAGGTTTTGATTGTTTAGAGATCTTTACTTACTATGTTTCGCATATGCTCTGTTTCTGTTTTTATGAATTTGATTTTGTTTCATGGACATGAATGTTGGCAGCAGTAGTCGGACATAATTGATGGAGAACTAGTGAAGTTCACAACAGCACATTGTGAACCACATCATACTCAGTATATTGACTATTGAACTACCCATGCTATGTCTTGATGATTGATGTGTGATTTCCCTTTCAGAAGTGTGATTGCATAGTTAGTTTTCTAGGTCAGATAGCAGAGTTGATCTATCAAAAGAACTCCATATCATACTTGCATGTGCCATAATGGAGTAGATAGACTCTCTGTGAAAGACAACCATGTTTTGTTTCCAGCATGCATCTAGAATAGTTCTATACTCATGACATTAGAATTACCTTCCTTACTGGTGTCTTGTAACTCTGTTGATTAAGAAATCCCGGATTGATAATTAATGAGTGCATTATACTAAACATATAAGTGGCACAACATTTTGGCGTCGTTGTCGGGGAGTTGCAAATGGTAGGAAGTGATTTTTAGCTTAGATTGTTTGCATAGTTTTTGAATGATTTTAAAGGCTTCTTAAGGGAGGAGGATAAAATGTTTAAGACATGAGTGAAGAGCCATGCGGCCACTAGAGTGGGGTTCTCCAAAGCCAGGTTGCCTTCTTACCTTCTAGATAGAATTAGGATTTCAATTCAGTTAAGAATCAAATTTCCATTTTATGCATAGATATAGAGATAATAAGGGTAGATTTGTAAGCTCTAAAGATTCAAAAACAACCCTCCTCCCCCCACTAATTCAACTGACACTAGTGCAGAAAAAATTCCACCAAGAGAAAGTTCAGGGGGAGCCAGTGAGGCTCCAGAAGAAGAACCTAAAACGGAAGAATCAGCATTGGGGTGGGCAGAACATTCAGGAGACACACAAAATCCCATTTCTAAACCATCTATTAGTGGAATGGTAGAAGAAGAAGGAAATGCAGCCACTGAGATTGAGACTGAGACCTTTGGTTTTCCAATCTTGGATATTTCCAGAAACACCAGCATGAAAAACATCCCACTATCATCGTTACCCACTTTTAGAGGTATGTCAACTAAAGATCCAGACTTATTCTTATTTGATTTTGACATATTATGTAGAATCTATAACTACTCAGATGATGCCCAAAAACTTAAGCTCTTTCCTGCTACAATGAAGGATTCAGCCTTAAGATGGTTCATGAGCTTAGGAGAAAATACAATCCTCTCTTGGGATCAGATGAAAGACACATTATTATGGAAATACCAAGACTATTGTAAGGATAATGCTAAAAATGACATTTTTAAAATGCAGCAAACAGAAGATGAAAGCCCTAAAGACTACTTAGAAAGGTTCTTATACAACTACCAGAAATCAAAATTATTCACCACAGACCCAGTTGTAGTAAGAACTGTATTTTTGAAGGGTATTAGAGATGACTGGATAGAAGTTTTAAATTTGTTAAGTTTAGGAGATGTGCACCAAAAGCCTTTTGCAGAGATTGTAGCTTACTATAGAAGATACTCAAGAGGACAAGCTAAAACAGGCAAAGCACCAAGAGATTCTTTTAGCAGAAATACAAGACAAAGCTCAGGAACTATCACCAGAATTGAGATAGGAAACTTATTAGAGAACTTTAAAATAGACATCTTGAGCACAATCAGTAACTAGTTAGATACCCTAAAACTGAAAAAGAAACAAGAAGAAGAGACTGTTTTAGCAATCTTCTGTCCTAGATGTCGAAAGAAGCATGGTGAGAAAGAATGTCCATTAAATGTCATAGAAATCTATGGCCTGTGTACACTAGAGCACCCCACATCTGAGTGTCCAACTTTKCTTGAACTACAAGCCATGTATAGGGGAGGAGGAGTCTCACAAGAACAATCATACCCTTCCAGAAGACCTTGGAGAGCACAAAACCCCAATGCATTTTATGACCCTAATGCACAGTATCAACAGCAACAATGGGGTCCTCCCCCAATGACCTATCCACAATGGAAACCTCAGCAAGCTCAAACTCAACCTTGGCAACAAGGTTGGAGGGGGCCTATGTATGGGAATCCCTCTTACCCTACATATCCACAGTATCGTGCAAACATTTCCCAATTACTACCGAGATTTAACCCACCACGTATGCAAGATTTACTCCCACCTCCTATACAATAGCAATTTACAACCCCCTTGAACCCTAACCAGCAGTAGAAAGTACCTATAAATGCCAATCAACGGCCACAAAACCAAGCTGCCCACAACCCTCCGAGAACAACAACAATCCCTACCTAGCCAATCCCTAACCCCAATAATCGACCCACCCACCCTGTGCAGAATACAAAAGCTCAAACCTTTCCCACCTATGAAATTCAACTACGATCAGGGAAAACTATAAATCAATCAAATCCTGGAGTAATAATTCAGGAAGAAAATGATAATCATTCTGAGGAAGAAAACACTCAAACCACCCTTGTAGACGAAGAGACTTCCCCTCCTATTCCAATCACTTCTCAATCTGTACGATTAAATCAACAAGTTAATCTTCCACCCTACCCCAAAAGACTATTAGTGAAGAAACCTGACCCACCCTTGCACAAAGATATATTGGATGAATTACAAAATGTATGTATAAAAATACCTCTGCTGCAAGACATTAAGGATATCCCCATATATGCCAAAATCATGATGGATCTTTGCCTTAAGAAACCA
>JZKD02S1750504.1:99813-112957 GCA_000966675.3 Picea glauca
CCAATCTTGCATAAAAAGAAGCATGGACAAAAACATGTAAATGAAGTACTTGGGAGGTGAGGCTCAAAGAAGAGCCTCACCTCTAAAACTAACTACTAGTAACTCACTCAGATCTAATGAATCTCACAAAATAGAAAATATGAGAGAAACCAAAATGAGTAACTTGATATTATGAGAAGGCTTRCTAGGCCTTTATATAGCATTACAAAATGGTCYATTGGACAAAGTMAAAAAGAGCTCATTAAATGAATYTCTATTATTAGTATAATATATCTAACTACCCAACTAACTAWGTAGTGGAAAATAAAACCCAATCCAATAATAGAAAGAGATCATTAAATGTGTCTCTATTATTATAATAATAGATCTAACTACCCAACTAACTAAAGTAGTGGAAAATAAAACCCAATACAATAATGGAAAGGCGAGACTCTCTTTGACCCTTATGGGAAAAATGTTAGCCCAATTAATTAATGAGGAGGTGGGCATCTCCTTGATCCACATTGAAAATCTATTAGCTTTATAGCTTTATGACTTTTGTATATGAGTTTAGACCATATACCCCCTTAAAATTCAGACCAAGTGATTACTTGGTTCAGTAGGAAACATACTTCTATAGCACTTAGTTCATCAAAGCCAGAGTATATGGCAGTGAGTATGGATAGTTGTGAAGCCATTTGGCTTAAAAAATTTCTTACAGGTTTATTTGATCAATAGTTGGAGCCTACGATGATATATTGTGATAATCAGAGTTGTATCAAACTCTCGGAGAATCCAGTATTCCATGATAGGTACAATCATATTGAGATCAGATACCACTTCTTTCAAGATAGAATCCAGAAAGGAGCAATAAAGCTTTAGTATATTTCCACAGATGAGAAGGTTCCAAGTATTCTAACCAAACCTTTGGTTAAAGAGAAGTTTGTGTTCTTCATAGAAAAACTTGGAGTGGTGCATAATACTTTCCTCGCTAAGAGGGAGTGTTGATGTTTGGTAGCATCGAAAATGTATTTACGCACAGGTCTAAGTGTCTAGATGTGTGGAAATTTTCCAAAGCCTTCTATCCTTGAGACTTTACTTTAATTAAAAGAATTATTAAAGTAAAGTGCATTTATTAACTAGTTGAGTTATTTAAGGAAATGTTAAAAGTAATTAACATTTAATCTTAGCCATTGATCTCAAGTGAGGTGAGAAGTAATCTCAACCATCAATCACTTTGTAGATTAGGGTTAGGTTATAACTCAATATTATAAAAGAAAGGCTAGGGTGAAGGAGGAAGACACTTGATACATTGATCAGAGTAGAGAAGGAATTTTTCTCAGAGGATTGGATCATGAAGTACTATGATTCAAGAATATCTTGGATAGGTGGAGAAGGACTTCCATCTAGAAATTAGGTCAAGGAGAAGAGAGAACAAAGGCGATCACAAGTGGGTTTTAGCAGAGCGAATCCACAGGAAAGGATCGATCCATACATATTTTTTCATACAATCCTTGTGGTTGTGTACGTGGGTTTCAGTTGAGAATGGTGTGCATACACGAGTTTTCTTAAGGAAACGAACCTACACCTCAAAAAGCATGCCAAATCTAGGTCGTATAATAGAGAAAACTTTTCCAGTTTTGTTTGCACTTGTATTTCTCTCAGTGGGCCATTATCCCTATTAGGGGAGCCCTGATTTTATCATAATAGAATCATCTTAGTACTGGTTTTCCCTCCAGGGTTGTTCAAGGGGTATCTACCAAAAAATATTGTTGTTTATGTGTGCATGATTTGGTTTCCATTATTGCTTCCACTATCTTTATTAAGTTGAATATTCCACCGGTTTATTTTTGTTTTGTGAACTACTAATCTAATTTGTAGTAAGGAAATCACTAGAAAATAAGATAMCTAGGTGTTGGAGTAGGTAAATTGAACACACAATTTTCATGGGAAGGTTGAGGAACTCAACCCATAGAGAGAAGCAAATTTTAGTAGTTTAATTGAGAGAAAAAAATTAAATTGAGGGAAAAAAGCATAGATTTATTATGATGGACCCATGGTACACAAGTAGCAATGGGTGCAAAGTGTGATTCATCAAGGAGAAAAAAGAAGAAAAAACTTTTGTTAGAGTATATGCATTATGTTAGTTTCATCCATGCGACTCCCATACCTCTTTGATCATAGCCTTGATTGTGGCCTTTGAAGGTACACAACCAACAAAATATGAAAGTAGTCTATGTTTTTTATACAAATTGTGAATCTCGTTATATGTAAAGACAGATATATAAAGGAGAGTACCGTCAATGGGATTATCATTACCTCATGTTAAAACTTCATTACAAATTTATAGGGCACCTTTGGTGAGACCATTATGTTCACGATTTACAACCACTAACTTATCCTGTTTACCAAAATTGAAGATAAATCAAATGGCCCATCGTTGTGTCTTGGAGAAGTTATAAATGGATTTCAAAAGCCTTATGGTGGGTGAAAACAAGCCAGTGAAGTCCATGACATGCCATCTAAGCTGGAAAAATGAAAAGTGCAGAACTAGGCACATGCACAAGCTCATCAAATCCTAACTCTCCTAAGACAAATACATTTTCTAAGGTATGTGTGCTTTAGTTGAGTAATTGGTAGTAAATTCAATTTATAAAGTCTATCTACATACTTAAAAAATAAAAAAAATCCTTTAATTCCGTTTGATTTAAGCCTTTCTATCGTACTTTAAAAAATAATAAAGACCATCAACTAGTATGCATAATTCCATGTGCCTTAAACCACCTCTACAAAAAATTACCTTCATAACTTATCCAAAAAAATATGAGACGATGCACATACATTGACATGCAAACATTGTAATACATATAAGAAAATTCACCATAGAGAACAAAGTTCCTTAGGGGACATATAATAGGTCCAAGAGGGGAAATATACTTTAGGTTTCTATTTAGAGGTATTTAGAGGGTGAGGGCATTCGACATTGCTAATTCGTCCATTAGTTAGAGGCTTTATCAAATTTTCCTTCAGTTGGAGGTTTCATCATTCTTATTGCATGTGTGTTTATTAATGGCATCAAATGAGGGAGGAACATAACTTGCTTTGTTACTACCAAATTGTGCAATTTGTTTCTTGATTTGGTCTTGTATTCAGTGCAGTTATTTTTCAAGACAATCCACTAACCGAAGTCTATCCCAAACATGTGATCTACAAAGGATTATAAGGGAGTGTCAATCCTAGGCTTCTAATCCATGTAGTTTAATATTCATTCATTAAAATTCTCATGGAGGGTTTAGTGATATTATATTCAAWGAAGATTTTCCTTCTTAGMATTCTACTTTAGCTAGGCTATCATACCCWCAATAGAGTCCACTTGATCCAAATGAYCATTTAGGRTCATTTTAAAAATGGTCCAAATACTTACAATTTTCAAGTCCTAAAATTATGACACATTCTTAGAGTACTTCCCATGTATTTTTCACAATTATGACATCTTAGGAAGAGCATAAGGCCCAATGAAAATTATCATTCCAATGAACAAAAGAAAACCAAATATGGAGAAATGAGTGAAAAGTTATGGTTGACATTATTATAAAATATAGTTTCAACATTTTGTTATGGGGTTTTTGTGAATGAGCATCGAAGACATCTCTCCTCAAACATATAGCTACCATCATTCTAAGTATCAAATATGTAAAATGTTTTTCACCTTTCTTTGAGTAATAGAAATTGGTTTTTTGTATATATTTTGTTACTTTTTTGTGTAATGCTATCTTTTATTTGTTCTAAAAATAATATTTATCACCACTCTACCACTAAGTGTCTCATTCATATCTTGAACATTTCATGAAGTCATCAAGACCTTTATGTACGACACAAACTTCCTTGCTTTATGTTGTTGATAAAGGAAATCCACCTGAACAAGAACTAAACCTCATTCTTATGACTAACTTGTTTAAATATGAATCAAACAAAACCATATAACACACCAAATGATCAGAACCTTCTTATTTATAACTATTGATGGAGGCATAAAACCACGTGACCATAGAAACAACTAATCACCTCATTGCTTTCATTATTTTCAATTAATATGATCTAGACTCTAATTACTATATAAAAGTGAGAATATTTTAATATGGAAAGGAACTTGAGCTCTTTCCTTAATCAATGAAAAAATACCACTCATGCAAACAACAACAAAATCTACAACAATGGCAATATACCTATATTTTTTTTTCCGAATATGATGAAACAATATACATACATACATACATACATATATATATATATATATATATATATAGAGAGAGAGAGAGAGAGAGAGAGAGAGAGAGAGAGAGAGAGAGAGAGAGAGAGAGAGAGAGAGAGAGAGAGAGAGAGAGAGAACTTGAGCCCTTCCCTTAACCAATGAAAAAATACCATCAATGTAAACAACAACAAAAACCATAATAGAAGTCACAACAGTGGCAATGTACCTATAGTTTTTTGCCAAATATGATGAAACATGATAAAGGGTTAAAAAAAGTTGAAAAGGCACTAATACTTCCTATTGGATTAATTGATCACCCCTCATCACATTATACTCCATGGAACCCAATTGAAAATGCTTATTTGTACAATTCAATTTCTATATTTATTTGTACATGCCAATCCTAAAATACATCCGTATGAGAGGAATAACAACATCTCTAAAAAATATCACCAATCAACGCACATTATCGGAAAATATCACCAATCAACACACATTATCAGAGATCATTATTCATTAATGATATTCATGTTGATTACATTTTTCTCTGAAAAATATCACCAATCAACGCACATTATCAGAAAATATCACCAATCAACACACATTATCAAAGATCATTATTCATTAATGACAATCATGTTGATTACATTTTTCTCTCCTCACATGTAGAAAGTAACTAGGATAGTTTATGTTATCCATGTAAAAGGAGAGGGCAATAATTTATTTTATCAATGGATTCCAAAAAGTCACTTTGTTCTATGGCCAATGAAAATTATTTACACGTAGTTTGCTCATTGGTGGTGGTAGCAAGATAAATTTTACCAAAAATCCAAACATGGAAAAGGTTTTTTAAGGAAGCATCCCTTCTACAGTGCATATGAAACTCATTTAATATGCAACTTAACCTTCAAATTTCTAACAATATCTGATACTCATCAATAAATATGTTTCTTCTTGGTATCTAAAAAAACCAACCACTACTATGTACAATTGTTCCTTTTCAAATGTACAATGTTCCTTTTCAAATGGTTTCGACATGTAACCATCCATACCACATCTCAAGGACTTATCATAGTTCCCTAGTTTACACCAATTGTCATCATGAGTTCCCTAGTTTACACCATTTGTCATTGCAAATATGGGAATGTTACATCTATCAACATCCCCATTTGTCTCATGAGAAGTGACTCTTGAGTCTATATACTCATTAACTTGACATTCTATATTACATACCTCCCTAGTAGCGCCAAAGAAGAGTTAAAGTTTACAGAAATAATAATAATAATAATAATATTTCCATGAATTTTTCAATTTGAGAGGACACTTGAAAGTTCAAAGGAAAAAAATTAATAAGAATATTTCCATGAATTTTTCAATTTGAGAGGATAATTAAAGTTTACAGAAAAATAATAATAATGATATTTCTATGAATTTTTCAATTTGAGTATTTGAATTTTGGATTGGTTGGAAAATGGGAGTTAATAGCCCCTTGTGTGAGCTAACTATTTCTTATATTTGTAAAAAAAAATCATTTAAAAAAGAAAATTATGATTTAAAAAATACAAAATTTTAAAATTTCATGAGTTTGAGAACAAGGGATATGGCTACGTGATCCGCCAAAGGTGCAAGTCTACATCGTGTGAATAAAGGATTTTATTTTGAACACAATGAGACTTTGTTTGATTACTGGTCATTAAGGTATATTGTTAACAAACATGAGACAACCTACTGATAATGAAAGTAGGTATCAAGGCACCGAGTACATTCTTACAAGTGTGAATAAAGGTGTCGAGGTCGAACACTTGAACAATCCATCGATCAGGAGACATTGATGTATTCCCAACTGTCGATGGTGGGAGAACCTACCACTAATGACTGCAAGCCTCTAGGTACTCATAGGACTCTAGGTCTCATTTCCAAAATAAATGGGTTGAAGTCGATGGAAGGAGACCCACTGAAAGAAGAGCATTAGGGCATCTCTCATCATTTAGCACGAGGTACAAAGCAGGAGCTTGATGATTTGGAGGAAATCAGATGAAGAACATGTTTAGGAACCAACGACCTTATGCGTCTTTCATGTGTGCTAGATGCAAGTGGTACACGAAAAAGACCCTATGAATAACAACCAATAAGGAAAATTGCTGACAAAGGTGAGGAAACCACCAATAAGACTAATGGAATCCAAGACACTACATGAATCCCAATATGTGAATAGATTTCTTGTTGTCGAACACAAGGGAAACCCCCCAGTCAGTGACCAATGATGAAATGTTGACTGCTAGGTTCAAGGTTACCTACCAATGATGAAAGTAGGACTGGGGTGCACGATAGGAATACAACCTCATGTAACTTTGAGACACATTGAGGGTATGACTGACATGCAAAGTCAAGAGTTCTGAGAAATGGTTGACATAGGCTGATAGACATCCTTTGAACAAGAGCATGAGAGATATGGAAGACTCTGGAAGCATAGACTCAATCATGAAACTTTGTGATGCAGGAGGCACCAATCAAATTCTCCATAGGGACTGGAAGGGAAACTAGTCAGGGGAGTAAACTCTAAGTAACGAGATCAACTTCCTATGCTAAACCCAAAATTTTGATGACAAGTGGACTCAAAAGTTTGTACTCTATTCAAAGGCAACACAACTGTTTCCAGTATAAGATAATATTCTTTTCCCGCCTGCCTTTTTTTGTTTTTTCATAGTCAAATAAATGTTATGATACAGAGGAGGAAACAAATGTTGCTAGTAAGCAACTAGTTCTAGTAGTGGAACATACCTATGCTCAATGCAAGGAGGTGCATGCAGGATATGGACACTCGGGGGAATGTTTCCTCTTGGGTATAGGGTGTCAAGCTGCAAAGGATATAAACAAAGCTTTGCTTGGGGATGATGCAAACTGTTGCTCGGTGATAGGATTATAATGCGAAAGCGAGAACCAACAATAGGCTTAGTAATGCAAGCAATAGAATGAGATGCAATTACAACTTAACACAAAAAAAGGTCATTTTTTCGTAAATTTAGTCTAATTGGTTTGAAAAAAGGGGTAAACTTAGACCAAATAGATGTCCTTTCAAATCCAATTTACAAGTGTGAAAGAGACAAGTTCACTTGACAATATTTTCACGTTTTTAGAGAGTCGGAAAAAAGCTTAAACCAAACTTTTTGGGAGTTTTCTAAGCGGCATGTCATGGGGGAGGTTAGGGCTCCCGTGTAGGACTTTTGTGAAAGGTAAAAAAATTACGAACAACTGACACAAGCTTGGGAAAACCCAGATCTTTCCAAGTAGAGGGGGATAAAATAGTCATGGAGGTTACCTTCTCAATGATATATAAGAGAACGCTTCTTATTTGAAAAGGCATAGAAGAAGGAATTTGATACCCCACAAGACCATCCCAGTCAAAGGGAACCTCCCTAAGACTTGGAAGGAGCATACTTGAGGAGAGTAGAACGCTCTCTTGTTTAGAAGGTACAGGATTAGAAATGTTAATGACATGGTCGAAATATGCCTCACTCCTCAAAACAGGAGTGGTGTCGAGCGAAGATTGCACTGACATGATTGTTGGTTGAACAGGATGCAAGACCACATAGTAGAGAGACACATCATCCCCCAAAAGAAGAGTGGTGTCGGTCGAGTATTGCATCGACATGACCAATGTACCAACCAAAGAATAATTAGAAGGTTGGGAAACCAAAGACGACTCCGAACTTGAAGGGTTATCAGACAAGGACTATGCTTCTTCTACTACAATAGTAGTAGGGCACAAGAGAGTTAAATGACCTCCTTGGAAAAGCCTACAAAGGAACCTGGGATTACGTCCTATACATCGAGGCTTCTCAATCATATGAATGCCCCCAACATCACTCACAATGGTTGGCGACATGCTGTCAGTGTGACTTGCAGAGGCTAGTGGTTCACCTCCAACATGATGTACAGAGGTTGGTCATGATTCTCCAATCTGGCTGACCGTGGTTGGAGATGTGATGTTTGTATGACTCGTGGCGACTAGATTTGTGCCCCTAGTATGAATTGCAGCGGCTAAACTAGTGGCAATGGTTGGTTGTGGCATTTGAGACCAAGGTCCTGGGAAAGTCTGGTTTTGATAAATTGCAAGCCAGGAAAGGTTCTGGTATACACCATGGCCTTGTCTGGCATGGTAGTATCCTCCTCCAACTTGATTCATAGAGGTTTGTACATGCATCATCACCGAAGAAGATGTTTGTGAAGAGAAAATCTCATGACAAGGGTTACTCAAGTGAGGATATACGATGCCCCCAGACGAAGGGATTTTGTGAATGGGGTATCCCTTACCATAAAAATGACTTCATCTATATGAAATGCTAGAGGCTAGATGGAGGTCCGTCATGGGAAAAGTGTTCGTAGGAACTGTCATAAAAGACGAAGGATATACGGATGGGGCGTAATAAGAAGAATAACCACCCATTTGAGCACTTTCTCTTGGAAAAGTGAAGCTAGGATTGGATCTGTAAGAAGAGAGATTCCAACCTCTCACTGTGAGAGTCGGTTGAGGGATATGACTCCCGTCAAACAAAGATGTAGAAAAAGGAGTCATCATGCCCCCGGATCCAAAACTAGGATTCATATAAGTCAATTAGGGAGAGGATGGAAAGGGTGAAGGTGAATTTGGCATATCCAAAGGAAGATGATTAGAGACCCAAGATATTAACTGAGTATCATGATTATGTATACCATTATGAAACATGGATGGATCCGTACCCATGAAATGAGCGAATGCCATGGGGGAGGTAGCGCCAAATGAGGGAGTCAAAGGGACTCCACAATCCATAATAATGAAATTTCATGGGGCAGTACAAAATCCTAAGGTCAACTAATGATCAAAGAGCACACCAAAATAAAATAAAAAAGGCCAATATGCACACAAACAGGATAAAGTGGCTGAAAGGGGCCTCCCTCCCTAAAGTAGGTATGCCTTGTCCAAGAGGGGCCTGAGACTCCCTGCCAAAGATCAGAGGTAACATAATCAGTTATAAGGGCCCTCATGGGCTTAACAACCAGTGGTTCATATCCCCCCGGAGAGGTAATCCTCCATAAAGATTGTGTGATGTTTGACTCTTATCTGACCCAGGGTACCTGTAGAATAACCCCTGCAAGTAACCTATGTGGTACCTATGTCAATAACTAAGAAACCATGATATAATCGATGCGCAAGAGAACAATCATAAGTCAGGTCCACCGTATGGGCAGGGTAACAAAGCCCAAAACCTTGAAAGCACCGCCTCTCACAGAGGTAAATGTACTAGCAAGATCCCCAGAAATATATCTGACGCTAAGAAGGTATGGGTGGGATATCCCCTCAACTAACTTCACGCAACCTCGTGCTTAAATCCGGTGTAAGCGGAGCTTCCTAACGTCACCAATTATACAATGGATTTCACCACTCCCTTAGTCAGACACATATGTTGATTTAATAGCCTTGGAGAATTTTACTCACAAAATCCTATTCCAAGGCTCTAAATCCTAAGCTAATTTTTGCACCCTAAAAATAAAATCATTTCTAATCAATTTTAAATTTATAAATGTTTCTTTTAGTGGCATTGCTTACTCAAAAAGGTGCGGTAGTGAAACTGATGACGGTGTGACTCAACAAGTAAAATAAATGAATATGAATCAAATGCAAAGTCCTAACTTCAATTCCCAATAAATGATAAGTTTTTCAAAATGCAATTTTCAATTTAATTCTGCAATTCAAAATAAGATGCAATCTTTCCATAAATGTACTAAGATCAACGATAAGAACCCAAAAGATCAAATGCCAACAATGCAATGTTTATTATTTTTGTATTTTCAATATAAAAGAATGAAAATCCAAGGACTGAACAACAACTTGATATAAAGATTCCACTGTATGTAAAAAGAGACAAACTAAGTAGGATATCAAGAAGCAAAGACTGAGCCCAAGATGCAAGGACAATCAATGATAAGGATGATGAGAAAGGCACCGCCTGAAAATTCAACCAAAGAAAGGTTCCCTATCACTCTGCAGGCACTTAACAGTCATAACAGAGACCTAAGAAGACTTGACAACCATCAAAACTTACCCAACAAGCATCAAACTCAGCAACTAAGCATACAAGAATGATGTACACGAGAAAACCACATATATACGCTTCTTATAGAATGACAACGTGCGTATGTACGTGACTGTCAGGATAAAACCCACATACATGTATTGAAACACTGTCAGGTTAAGGACAAGGCTAAAAAACTCAGACTCAAAATGAACAGAGGTTGTAAAGCAATCAGACGACAAGAAATTCAATATGAACAAGAGCAATCAAAGGAGAAAAACACTCCAAACCCTAAAAAGAAGATTCTATCCCCAGTATGGTCGCCAATTTTGTTACGAGGAAAATCTCTCTATGGCATGGGATAAACCACAACAGATGGAAATGACTGCAGAAATCAACTCTAATCTCAAGTATGTTATATAAACAAATATGCTAACAAGACAAGATAAAGAGCCTACCCTGTCCAGATGTTCGATGAAGTCCACTGCTGAGCACTTGACTCAAAGCAATACACCTGCAACTTGTCCTCAACAACCAAGATACGCAAGAATATGGTGATAATATATAAAGTTAGTACATTCAATAGCATACTCCATCAATATTCATAACAAATATTCCCATGGAATAACAATTCAAATATTTGCAATACATTAATTGGACGAGAAAAGAGTATTTCTATTAAAATGTAATCGACAGAAGTGTATGAATTACAAACTTCTGTGTCAGCATGGTTAGGAATCGAGAAACTTAGTCCCTTCCAACTGGGCCTCCACCACTTCAATCCTCCACCAAAAGCAAGCCCATATAAGAGAGACAATGAGGTTCTCAATCAAGTAGGGAAGAGCTTGGGGGCTGAACAATGTGTTCAGACTTAAAAGGATAAAGGGATGCAGACTCAATATGAAGTGAATAATTTCTCCAGAGTAACTTTGCTCTCAAAGTTGAATTATTCTCCTCTTTTCCACAGCTTGGATATGGCCCATTTATAATCTTCAAATGGAACTGAAGGGCAGAGTCAGAACATTTCCAGTATATGGAAGGTCAAGGATCATGGATCTCGTGACGTGACATGGAAATCTGACACCATTTTTTAATTTTGGGCCCAAAACCCGATGTACGTGGGTTGCAATGGTGCAAACTGCATATACACATGTTGTATAATAGTTAGGGTGCGTATATGTGGACAAATATTATTTTTAGCTCCGAGAACTGCCTATAGAGGTTATTGATCTGCCTCCATGCCTATAAAAGTTATTGATCTGCCTCCATGTACTTTGACATTTAAAAAGTTGACATACTACCAATAAAAACATACATATATTTACATATATTTACATTAGAAAGTATGCCTAGATTATAATATATATGTATATCTATTTATCTATCTATACATTTCTCTTTCTTTATGGAAGGAGGTTAAAATCTGTTGAGAGGGCTAACCCAAATTTTCAACTTTTTCCATAAACTAGTCCAAGTAGAGTATTATATGAACTCCTTTTAATAGAAGATTTATGCTTTTGCACCTCATAGGCTTAGGATTATACATATGAAGAGTGTTGTGAACTTGACCAGTGTTACATAAGTTCATATCTACCATGGTGTAACAATTGTTGTTGTCCCGAGACACCTGATATTTGACCTCACGATTTTCTTAGACATGGCAAGTAGAGTCAACAATTGAATTTGAGTACTCATTTGCGAGTGCATGCATGGCCTGGACCTGCAACTTAAAGGCCACAATGTAATCCACAACCTTGGTTAAAAAAATCGATGTGTCCAAGCTATAGCTTTTAGGGATGATTTCCCTAATTTTCATATGAAATGCCACGATTTAGAGCATGCATGGTATGAAATGCCACGATTTAGAGCATGCATGTTGGACCATACCTACCATGCATGTTGGACCATACTACCATGCTTGATGGCTCGTGGTGCTAACACTCTTTGCAAACAATTCTAGACAACACCACCTCATCCATATATGGCATGCCATGTTTTGTTATATTATTCATGGCACATAGTCGAACTTAGAGGTTATATTATCAAGTGTGATTAACAAATATTTTCCTCTATCCTGTATATGCATACTTATATTATTTTTAATGGTACACCTTTTTCAATGTGATTGGAATAAATGGATTTTTTAATATATAATATAACCCTTTCATTTGGGAAAGGGTGATTAAATAACTTATTTGGCCTACAATTAATTACATTCAAGAACACCACACTATAGATGTCCTCCCCACCCTATGAGGATGCTCAGTTGATACTGTTTTTCTCAAGTGACAGAGGTGGATCGATTAATTCATAGAGGTCTCACACACATAGATACGCTAGGGGAGAGCAGTGTTGTATGGATGCTTTGTATTGGTGCATTGTTGTAGCTCACCCAACATGCAATCGATGAGGTAAGAATTGGTTGAAAGGAGGAAATAATGGTTTTGCATATTTTCTAGATAAGAATCGAAAGGTGTATTTTTGCTATGGGGCATGTAATTTATTAAAAGAAACCTAACCCTAGCAAAGTTGAGCCTCTTTACCACCCAATTTAAGCAACATCCTCATCAAGTAAAGAGGTTGGTTGTAATTATGAAAATTGGTAGTGTGGTAATTACACGTAAGGAGTTTCAAGTTACAATCTAGTTTTTACTTATAATTTCATTGTTACAAATTTTAATATTAGTTTATATTTATTTATTAATGTGGAAAATGGGATAACTTTGTTGTTTTTTACTTGAGTCGCAAACATGGTTTTATGAGCTTAACTTTTACTCATACAATTGGTTGTTATTACAATTTGAGAATATAGAAAACAATCAAACATGTTATTTACAAATACTGATGAACATTGACCAGA
>JZKD02S1750515.1:0-15436 GCA_000966675.3 Picea glauca
CAATACCAGAAGACTCTCACACTTAGCAGTCCTCTCTCACACAACAATAATCACTCGCATCAATAAAAAAACTAGAACGAACCCCATTTCCTCATCTTGGTTCTTATTTATACATTACAATAGCTCACCGACATCCTTAGTTTGAAACCTAGGTGTTAAAACCCTAGATACCAAAACCGTAGGTGTCTAAAACCCTAGGTCAACTTGATCCACGTTTGCAAGGCTTTGCTAACCTATCTTTCCTTCCTTCTCACGTGGTGCTCCAAAGCATCCAACAATGTCTTTTTCTGCTTTCTGAGTTTTCCATGATCCTTCTTCCTTTCTGATATGTCGTCCTTGATCTCCTCGTCCAATGGCTTGATTTATCTTACTCATTCCTTCTTTTCTTCTCTTTTGCTCACTTTGACCTAGTAACAGTCACTGTGTCTTTTGCACAGTTCACATTTCTCATTTTCTTCCTTGATTTCTGCTTGCTTCCATACCCAAGGGCCAACACAATTTCACATATGGAATCTTGGATAGGAGGGTCAAAGGCTTCCTATGAGAGAAAAAGCGCTCTGTGATGGAGTGCATTCCATGGGAAATCGAGGGTAGTGAGTTCCTCCAGGATATCTTCGTCATAGTGGAAAATGTGAGAATATAGGGGATCCGGGGAGGTAATAGGGATGACTGTCATCATATTATTGTATTCAAGTGGTGAAGATGTAGAGGGGGTATCACAACTATGGTGTGATGGATCACTTGACATAAAACAAATGTCCAGACACTGCGGGTTGTAAACTGTGGTCGGGGGTAAGATTTCCTAGGGAAATGAATTGGAGAATTAGAAAGATTTGGGGGAAAATCCTCAGACAGTCTATCCATGAAACATGGAGGGATGGGAAGTGACTCAGGTTCAGGGGTGGTGATGTGAATAGTAGCTAGAGAAGGGATAGGTGGAATCACTTGAATCACATGAGGTGAGGTGGTCATAGGATCTTGAATAAGGGTCATGTGACGACACCTATATTCAATGATCAAAGGACACTGGTATGTGAAATGATCAAGTGAGTCACAAAGAGAGCAAGGGAATATCATACGTTCGGTGACTGAGGTTGATACATAATGGATGTTGATGACATGGGTACCCAAAGGTGTGGGTGGAGAGGGATATAGCTAAAATATTTGGAGTACCTCCATTAGCGTCTGTCGAAACTGAGGTAGAGCGGGGAAATGATGAGTGTAGTGGCCATACTCTGAACATATGGCACACATGAATTTAGTTTGCATCCATTTACTTCCTATAGTAGGGGATGATGTGGTAGTACTAGGTGTGCTTGGTGAAGTGACGAGCGATGTGGTTTCTTGAGGGATTTGGATCAGATTGAGTAATTCAGGAAGAGAGGGACATATATTAGTGGGGTGTCCCTCTCTTTTGCAAAGTGCACAAGGAGGTTGAAATCGGGGAGAAAGTGGAGTAGTGGGATCTTTCTTCTTCCGTCTACCCCCAACCATAGTCGTGGTGCTGAAGATTGGGGGTGAGGGTTGTGTGGCCAAATTTAGTATTGGAATCTGCATCGGGATTCCCTCTGACTAAGGAGGGAGATATGGTTTTGGAACCATCGCAGGTGGGTGTAGATATACCATACAGGGATGGAGAGCACCATGTTGGGAAGGGTAAGCATCATGGTGACCTGAAATGATTGTACACCCGGTGGGGGGTAGAAGAAGGGGATTTGAGTGATGGCTTGGGGAATTGTCTCCCAAACCAGGATTTTCCCCTGGGGGAGGGGGAAATCGAGGATAAGTGGTGTAGTAGGGTTCTCTAGGAGATCCTGAGGTAAAGTTTCTTCAACTGGTGGGATGTCGATGTGAGGAGAAGCCTCTGTGGAAGGGATAGTGTCTCCTATTGCATTTCCATTAGAATATACGACACACACTTGTGCTGAGGGTTGTATGAGAGGGGGTGCTTCATGGTATCCCCCCAACAAGGATGGGTCTTTGAAAATTTCGGGGCCCATATCCATGAGTGGATACGTGTCGAAACTAGTGTAGAAAAGAGGTAGGATTTTATCGATGTTGGAGGAGTGGTTAGGCTCGTAATGTGAAACTTGATCGATGGTGATGATCTTTCCATTGTGGGGGAACATCATCGGTCGAAACACAAAATATGCCATTTCCTTCATAGCGTACATGTAGATACGTCCAAACAAAATTTTGTAATCGGGCAAGGCGTCGATAACCTCAATGTTTATCAGGATGGTTTTTCCTCCGAGTTCAATGGGGACATTTTGAAAGATCCCTTCCGGGGAGGATGGTCAACCATCATAGGCTCTTAAAGTGATGGAGGATGGTACTAGCTCGAGGGAGCCAAGTTTTTTCCATACAATTTTGGACATGATGCATGTGTATGCACCTTCATCAATGATACATCGATGAAACATGATGTTTCGAATATTGGCTGGTATCTGGAAAGCTACCAAATCGGGGAGACGAGGTTCCCCACTATCTAGATCAAATTTGATGAATCTAGTATCAGATGGGTCGACTGCCCCCAAGGTGAAAAGCAAGGATTTTCTTTGAGTTGGAAAGGTTTGGAGGAATTCCCATACCGACATGGCTGCGGGATATTGTGCCAAGTCATCAACCAGACTATAATTATGTGCCGCCCTAGCCTGAGGGTTGTTGACATTCCATCATAACAGGATGTGAGGGATATGAATGGCTGATTCAGTTTTAGGGCATGGAATCATCAAGGGTTGTCTGGTTGTAGATGGAGCTGATTATGAAGTGGTGGGAGTATGTTCAAGGGGTGCGTTGTATTGACGAATGTGCGTTTGTCGAATAATTTCTTCTTCGCTAGTGAGGAGGATATTGCAATCTGCCAGATTTCCATGGTTTTGATACTATCCTATTTGTGGTGGGGTAGAATGTATCTCCTGTTGGGTATTCATCACACCTTGGTGTGGAATAGGGTTTTACAACACATCCGATGATGGTTGTTGCAAATACTGTTGTGGGGCCTACTGAGGGGTAGGTGATGTTGGAGGACGTGGCACGTTCATGGAATCTTTCATCCGCTTGAAGTCGACAATTTGGGGGCAATGGTGAGTATAATGACCATGCTCACCGCAAAGAGTGCAAGGGAAGTTCATCCAGAGGTGGTTATTGTTTTTCCTCCCTTGGAGTTTATTGTTATTGTCCCCTTGGGGGTTCTGGTTACCCTGATTTTGTTTGCCCCCAATATGTTGGTTTTGTTGGGGGGTATTTCCCCCTAGTCTTGGGTTATTATTGTTTCAGTTTTTCCCGTTCCTTTTGGCATTGTTCGGCTAATGGGCCGGATTTTTTGTATTCAGCTGTTCAAATTATGAAATTGTTGAATGGGATAGGGTTAAACAAAGTTAACGTCGGCATGTGGTTGTCCCAGTGGAGGAGCAATTGGATGGGGAGGACCAGGAAATGGATAATACAGATTATGTTGTGGTAATGATCCGTAGGGCACATAGGAAGGGAAATCTCTTTCACTTGTGCCCAGGTTATAAGTTGAGGTAGAAGGGGCACCTGAACTTGGTTGAGAATCTAGATGCATGATGGGTGCTGGAAAAGGTCCACTCATGCGTGGAGGGAGAGCAACAAGATATGGTTGTTGGTAAAGGGGAGGAGGGTAATAAGACAACCCTCCATATATCGGTGAATATTGGAGTGTACCATACATAGGTGGTGGTTGGATGAACGGATTGTGGTGTGTTGTGGTACCAATCAATCCATCCATCGCATGAGACATCCCAGGTTTTTCTTGGCTGAATGGTATAGGTCTCGGTGCATCATCTATTACTGTGTATAATTAACCCGACTAAGCATAAATGAGGTCGTACTATTGAGCCTTGTTGATGGCTTCCTATTCAGTTTGAGGGAAGGTGGATGCCACATCTTTGGCAAGGATAGAGATGAGTGATTTGAGAAACCAATAGAGATGTTGTTCTTTGNGCAAGGGAAGTTCATCCAGAGGTGGTTATTGTTTTTCCTCCCTTGGAGTTTATTGTTATTGTCCCCTTGGGGGTTCTGGTTACCCTGATTTTGTTTGCCCCCAACATGTTGCTTTTGTTGGGGGGTATTTCCCCCTAGTCTTGGGTTATTATTGTTTCAGTTTTTCCCATTCCTTTTGGCATTGTTCGGCTAATGGGCCGGATTTTTTGTATTCAACTGTTCAAATTATGAAATTGTTGAATGGGATAGGGTTAAACAAAGTTAACGTCGGCATGTGGTTGTCCCAGTGGAGGAGCAATTGGATGGGGAGGACCAAGAAATGGATAATACAGATTATGTTGTGGTAATGATCCGTAGGGCACATAGGAAGGAAAATCTCTTTCGCTTGTGCCCAGGTTATAAGTTGAGGTAGAAGGGGCACCTGAACTTGGTTGAGAAGCTAGATGCATGATGGGTGCTGGAAAAGGTCCACTCATGCGTGGAGGGAGAGCAACAAGATATGGTTGTTGGTAAAGGGGAGGAGGGTAATAAGACAACCCTCCATATATAGATGAATATTGGAGTGTACCATACATAGGTGGTGGTTGGATGAACGGATTGTGGTGTGTTGTGGTACCAATCAATCCATCCATTGCATGAGACATCCCAGGTTTGTCTTGGATGAATGGTATAGGTCTCGGTGCATCATCTATTACTGTGTATAATTAACCCGACTAAGCATAAATGAGCTTGTACTATTGAGCCTTGTTGATGGCTTCCTATTCAGTTTGAGGGAAGGTGGATGCCACATCTTTGGCAAGGATAGAGATGAGTGATTTGAGAAACCAATAGAGATGTTGTTCTTTGGTGGTTTCTTGTTTTCATAAAATTCTAGACTAGTGTCACGACGAACTGGTAGTTGAAAGAAGGCCAAAAATTATTTGGCCAAGGATTCAAAAGTCACATGGGACCTTGATTTTTTGTCCACATACCATTTGGATGATGGACCAGTGAGTGTGAGTTGAAATAACCTTAAGTGGATGGAGTCATCCATGATTTTGTTTGAAGAGAACCATAAGTGGAAGGTCATGCCATGGTTGGCGGGATCTTCCCCCGATTTCCTTCAAATTTGGGAATGTATGAAGGTAGTTTGGTAGGCATATTGGGACATGTGGGTTCATGCAATATAGGTTCATTCATGAGTTTAATCAAATCAGGAATGTTGAGGGATGCCAAATATGGCATGGTGGGTGGCGGTGGAGGATTAGTTCCAGCCATGGTGTGAGTAGGTAGTTGACCCGACCCTTTAGGGGGATTTGGTGGGGTTGTTCTTCTCCCTTAAGAAGAAGATTTCCCTCCAACTCCTTGTGAAGGAGTGTTATTTCGATAAGTGCAGACACAAATAGATTTCCCTAGATCCCATTGGAAACTAGAACAAAACATAACATAATGCACACTTCGCCGTAAACTTCATCATCATATAACCTATTTTAATGAGTTACAGGAGACATACCTTTTAAATGACGCTTGTCCTCACTAGTGTCGTATTTGTAGCTCCTTCCTTGAGTTTGCAGAATAGCAAGCCTGTCCAAGAATCACAAACCAAAAAAGAAGAGGAAGAAAGATCTATATATTCTAATGAAGTCTATGTATATGATCAAGTAATTATACAATAGAAGACGAGATGATTATACAGGGAAGAAATGCATTACTGTATTAAGTGAATAGAAAGTGGAGAATACAACCCATGCCTTCATGTTGCAAGGTCCCCTTTCAATGTATCTTTGCTTCAACACACACACCTTTTCTCCAAATGCATTGAATGAAGAATATCCACAACCTAACTTGAAGAACTAAAGCAAAGATATCAAGCACAATCTAAAGCAGAACTCTCCATACAAATCTTATCCTATTCAACCTTAGCCTTTTCCATAAGAGATCCCTCTTTATATAGTGTGAAAGAGAGATGGATGAGGAGATTAGGATGATCCCACCAAATCAGAGAAGCGATTAAGATCCAAATCGATTGGAGGCCACCTCATCTTCTAGAAGATCCCCTTCTATAACATTCGTGAAATTTGACTTTTCCCAAGATTTAAGCATCGTCACACCCTACATACTTGGAAATATGCTACGAAGTCGTAGTCCAGGTATAGTGCAGGATGCGATGATCAGGCATCATCACACCCTATGTATTTAGCAGGGTGCAACAACCTTCCTTCATATGGTTTTTGGAAGAGGAAAGTAAATCACTTTTCCCATGTAGAAAGCCTCTTTAATATTTTTTAGGGAATATGTATACATGTTGTCAGGTGATCGTTGAGGTGACCAAAATAATGTGTAACAGAATTCCCCCCAAAGTATGAAGATGGAACTCATGACAGATGAAATACTTTATAGAATGTGTGTGTTGAAAACAAGGAGCACATCAATCAGGAACTTGCAAACAAACAAGCATATGCATAATATCAGACCATTTCTGAGGTAGGAATTCCCATGCTTAGACTACAAGTAACTTTAATAATAAGTCTCAAGTGAGTCATGGCCACTAAACATGTACCATGGATCCATGTCACCATAATTCAACATAGCCACCAGGAATACACCGTGGATCTATGCTCTAAAAGAATTCAAATTCAGACATAGCCATGAGACACACAAAGTGGATCTATGTGTCAATACAAATCATGAATACTCTGTTGCACGCTGGACCAAAGTGATAAGTTCCAGGGTCTTCATTTCCATCGTCTCTAAGTATGAATCTAGCGATGCGATTACAGGTGCTGAAGTTGAACATGGTAGAAACCACTTGATTACCGATCATTAATGAAAACCGTTAACAATTCAGAGGGAAATCACCATTGATGTCAATGACTCCCAAGGTACCCTAGTACAATCCAATGAATGTGAATAATTGATTTGAAGTCGAAAACTCGATGGAATCTTCCAATCAGGGGTCAATGATGTGAACCCATTGTTGAAAGTGAAGAGACCTGCCATTGAGGCATGCAAGCTCTAAGGTACTAAATTATTTCTAAGTCTTGTTCCTGGATAATGAGTTTAATTNTGGGTACCCAAAGGTGTGGGTGGAGAGGGATATAGCTAAAATATTTGGAGTACCTCCATTAGCGTCTGTCGAAACTGAGGTAGAGCGGGGAAATGATGAGTGTAGTGGCCATACTCTGAACATATGGCACACATGAATTTAGTTTGCATCCATTTACTTCCTATAGTAGGGGATGATGTGGTAGTACTAGGTGTGCTTGGTGAAGTGACGAGCGATGTGGTTTCTTGAGGGATTTGGATCAGATTGAGTAATTCAGGAAGAGAGGGACATATATTAGTGGGGTGTCCCTCTCTTTTGCAAAGTGCACAAGGAGGTTGAAATCGGGGAGAAAGTGGAGTAGTGGGATCTTTCTTCTTCCGTCTACCCCCAACCATAGTCGTGGTGCTGAAGATTGGGGGTGAGGGTTGTGTGGCCAAATTTAGTATTGGAATCTGCATCGGGATTCCCTCTGACTAAGGAGGGAGATATGGTTTTGGAACCATCGCAGGTGGGTGTAGATATACCATACAGGGATGGAGAGCACCATGTTGGGAAGGGTAAGCATCATGGTGACCTGAAATGATTGTACACCCGGTGGGGGGTAGAAGAAGGGGATTTGAGTGATGGCTTGGGGAATTGTCTCCCAAACCAGGATTTTCCCCTGGGGGAGGGGGAAATCGAGGATAAGTGGTGTAGTAGGGTTCTCTAGGAGATCCTGAGGTAAAGTTTCTTCAACTGGTGGGATGTCGATGTGAGGAGAAGCCTCTGTGGAAGGGATAGTGTCTCCTATTGCATTTCCATTAGAATATACGACACACACTTGTGCTGAGGGTTGTATGAGAGGGGGTGCTTCATGGTATCCCCCCAACAAGGATGGGTCTTTGAAAATTTCGGGGCCCATATCCATGAGTGGATACGTGTCGAAACTAGTGTAGAAAAGAGGTAGGATTTTATCGATGTTGGAGGAGTGGTTAGGCTCGTAATGTGAAACTTGATCGATGGTGATGATCTTTCCATTGTGGGGGAACATCATCGGTCGAAACACAAAATATGCCATTTCCTTCATAGCGTACATGTAGATACGTCCAAACAAAATTTTGTAATCGGGCAAGGCGTCGATAACCTCAATGTTTATCAGGATGGTTTTTCCTCCGAGTTCAATGGGGACATTTTGAAAGATCCCTTCCGGGGAGGATGGTCAACCATCATAGGCTCTTAAAGTGATGGAGGATGGTACTAGCTCGAGGGAGCCAAGTTTTTTCCATACAATTTTGGACATGATGCATGTGTATGCACCTTCATCAATGATACATCGATGAAACATGATGTTTCGAATATTGGCTGGTATCTGGAAAGCTACCAAATCGGGGAGACGAGGTTCCCCACTATCTAGATCAAATTTGATGAATCTAGTATCAGATGGGTCGACTGCCCCCAAGGTGAAAAGCAAGGATTTTCTTTGAGTTGGAAAGGTTTGGAGGAATTCCCATACCGACATGGCTGCGGGATATTGTGCCAAGTCATCAACCAGACTATAATTATGTGCCGCCCTAGCCTGAGGGTTGTTGACATTCCATCATAACAGGATGTGAGGGATATGAATGGCTGATTCAGTTTTAGGGCATGGAATCATCAAGGGTTGTCTGGTTGTAGATGGAGCTGATTATGAAGTGGTGGGAGTATGTTCAAGGGGTGCGTTGTATTGACGAATGTGCGTTTGTCGAATAATTTCTTCTTCGCTAGTGAGGAGGATATTGCAATCTGCCAGATTTCCATGGTTTTGATACTATCCTATTTGTGGTGGGGTAGAATGTATCTCCTGTTGGGTATTCATCACACCTTGGTGTGGAATAGGGTTTTACAACACATCCGATGATGGTTGTTGCAAATACTGTTGTGGGGCCTACTGAGGGGTAGGTGATGTTGGAGGACGTGGCACGTTCATGGAATCTTTCATCCGCTTGAAGTCGACAATTTGGGGGCAATGGTGAGTATAATGACCATGCTCACCGCAAAGAGTGCAAGGGAAGTTCATCCAGAGGTGGTTATTGTTTTTCCTCCCTTGGAGTTTATTGTTATTGTCCCCTTGGGGGTTCTGGTTACCCTGATTTTGTTTGCCCCCAATATGTTGGTTTTGTTGGGGGGTATTTCCCCCTAGTCTTGGGTTATTATTGTTTCAGTTTTTCCCGTTCCTTTTGGCATTGTTCGGCTAATGGGCCGGATTTTTTGTATTCAGCTGTTCAAATTATGAAATTGTTGAATGGGATAGGGTTAAACAAAGTTAACGTCGGCATGTGGTTGTCCCAGTGGAGGAGCAATTGGATGGGGAGGACCAGGAAATGGATAATACAGATTATGTTGTGGTAATGATCCGTAGGGCACATAGGAAGGGAAATCTCTTTCACTTGTGCCCAGGTTATAAGTTGAGGTAGAAGGGGCACCTGAACTTGGTTGAGAATCTAGATGCATGATGGGTGCTGGAAAAGGTCCACTCATGCGTGGAGGGAGAGCAACAAGATATGGTTGTTGGTAAAGGGGAGGAGGGTAATAAGACAACCCTCCATATATCGGTGAATATTGGAGTGTACCATACATAGGTGGTGGTTGGATGAACGGATTGTGGTGTGTTGTGGTACCAATCAATCCATCCATCGCATGAGACATCCCAGGTTTTTCTTGGCTGAATGGTATAGGTCTCGGTGCATCATCTATTACTGTGTATAATTAACCCGACTAAGCATAAATGAGGTCGTACTATTGAGCCTTGTTGATGGCTTCCTATTCAGTTTGAGGGAAGGTGGATGCCACATCTTTGGCAAGGATAGAGATGAGTGATTTGAGAAACCAATAGAGATGTTGTTCTTTGGTGGTTTCTTGTTTTCATAAAATTCTAGACTAGTGTCACGACGAACTGGTAGTTGAAAGAAGGCCAAAAATTATTTGGCCAAGGATTCAAAAGTCACATGGGACCTTGATTTTTTGTCCACATACCATTTGGATGATGGACCAGTGAGTGTGAGTTGAAATAACCTTAAGTGGATGGAGTCATCCATGATTTTGTTTGAAGAGAACCATAAGTGGAAGGTCATGCCATGGTTGGCGGGATCTTCCCCCGATTTCCTTCAAATTTGGGAATGTATGAAGGTAGTTTGGTAGGCATATTGGGACATGTGGGTTCATGCAATATAGGTTCATTCATGAGTTTAATCAAATCAGGAATGTTGAGGGATGCCAAATATGGCATGGTGGGTGGCGGTGGAGGATTAGTTCCAGCCATGGTGTGAGTAGGTAGTTGACCCGACCCTTTAGGGGGATTTGGTGGGGTTGTTCTTCTCCCTTAAGAAGAAGATTTCCCTCCAACTCCTTGTGAAGGAGTGTTATTTCGATAAGTGCAGACACAAATAGATTTCCCTAGATCCCATTGGAAACTAGAACAAAACATAACATAATGCACACTTCGCCGTAAACTTCATCATCATATAACCTATTTTAATGAGTTACAGGAGACATACCTTTTAAATGACGCTTGTCCTCACTAGTGTCGTATTTGTAGCTCCTTCCTTGAGTTTGCAGAATAGCAAGCCTGTCCAAGAATCACAAACCAAAAAAGAAGAGGAAGAAAGATCTATATATTCTAATGAAGTCTATGTATATGATCAAGTAATTATACAATAGAAGACGAGATGATTATACAGGGAAGAAATGCATTACTGTATTAAGTGAATAGAAAGTGGAGAATACAACCCATGCCTTCATGTTGCAAGGTCCCCTTTCAATGTATCTTTGCTTCAACACACACACCTTTTCTCCAAATGCATTGAATGAAGAATATCCACAACCTAACTTGAAGAACTAAAGCAAAGATATCAAGCACAATCTAAAGCAGAACTCTCCATACAAATCTTATCCTATTCAACCTTAGCCTTTTCCATAAGAGATCCCTCTTTATATAGTGTGAAAGAGAGATGGATGAGGAGATTAGGATGATCCCACCAAATCAGAGAAGCGATTAAGATCCAAATCGATTGGAGGCCACCTCATCTTCTAGAAGATCCCCTTCTATAACATTCGTGAAATTTGACTTTTCCCAAGATTTAAGCATCGTCACACCCTACATACTTGGAAATATGCTACGAAGTCGTAGTCCAGGTATAGTGCAGGATGCGATGATCAGGCATCATCACACCCTATGTATTTAGCAGGGTGCAACAACCTTCCTTCATATGGTTTTTGGAAGAGGAAAGTAAATCACTTTTCCCATGTAGAAAGCCTCTTTAATATTTTTTAGGGAATATGTATACATGTTGTCAGGTGATCGTTGAGGTGACCAAAATAATGTGTAACAGAATTCCCCCCAAAGTATGAAGATGGAACTCATGACAGATGAAATACTTTATAGAATGTGTGTGTTGAAAACAAGGAGCACATCAATCAGGAACTTGCAAACAAACAAGCATATGCATAATATCAGACCATTTCTGAGGTAGGAATTCCCATGCTTAGACTACAAGTAACTTTAATAATAAGTCTCAAGTGAGTCATGGCCACTAAACATGTACCATGGATCCATGTCACCATAATTCAACATAGCCACCAGGAATACACCGTGGATCTATGCTCTAAAAGAATTCAAATTCAGACATAGCCATGAGACACACAAAGTGGATCTATGTGTCAATACAAATCATGAATACTCTGTTGCACGCTGGACCAAAGTGATAAGTTCCAGGGTCTTCATTTCCATCGTCTCTAAGTATGAATCTAGCGATGCGATTACAGGTGCTGAAGTTGAACATGGTAGAAACCACTTGATTACCGATCATTAATGAAAACCGTTAACAATTCAGAGGGAAATCACCATTGATGTCAATGACTCCCAAGGTACCCTAGTACAATCCAATGAATGTGAATAATTGATTTGAAGTCGAAAACTCGATGGAATCTTCCAATCAGGGGTCAATGATGTGAACCCATTGTTGAAAGTGAAGAGACCTGCCATTGAGGCATGCAAGCTCTAAGGTACTAAATTATTTCTAAGTCTTGTTCCTGGATAATGAGTTTAATTNTTTCAATGTTTATTTAGCGAGTCCAAAGAGAAAAAAACTCAGGGGTTTTTCAATTTTTGAGAGTCTGAAAAACACTTAAAGAGAATTCCATCAGTTCTGTTTTCGTAAATTAATCTAACGATACCGAAAAAGTGATAACCTACCACTCATCAAATGTTTTCTTCAAATACTTTTATGAGTGTGAAAAGAACAAGATCACTCGGCCATCTTTTCATGTTTAGGGAGCATGAAAAGAGCTTAAAGGATACTCCATAGGTTTAATTTTTCATGTCACCATTAGGATTTCAAAAAAATGAAAAAAGACTACTCGATTACATTCTCATGGCTTCACGAGCGTGAGAAACAATTTAGACTTTTCTTGGAGTTTTTCCGAAAAACCCTAAAAGGATCTGTACATGCGACAAATATATAAAAACAAACCAAAAAAGTATACCCTTGTTCCAACGTCTCACCTCTATACTTTTTCAATCTGCAAAAATCAACCACTTGTAAATTTGTTAGGACTTTAGGGCTTGGATGAAGAATAAAAGTAATATTTTTTTTTTTGCTGGGGAAATCGGTAACTCGTCAGTTCTCATACTCCCATGACATGGGGCCGATACCCAACGACTACCACTATAACCCCAGGTTCATCCATGCAGCCCGCATGGATGGCGCACAGATTAGTCGGGGTGAGAATCGAACTTGAGACCTCCTTTACAAATTTCCTTCCATATACACGACACTTTCCAATCGATCTACAGCCCTGCAAGACAAGTATAAAAGTAATATAATATACAAATGAAAAGTAATAAAAATCAATAAAATAGGTAAAAAACCACATTTCACTATTTCATTTGTAACTTCACCCAAACATCGCTCCAAACCCCGTTTTTACCTTGATTTTCAAGTGTTTATTGCGGAGTGCACGACGGATCATTTCATGAATCGTCTCCATAGTAGAGGTAATCTCCATCTCCTTCATCTTTGCATGGTTTAAAAATTGAATTTCCTTGGTTAAAAATGTGTTTTTGGGTTGATTTTTAGGGGTTACCCATGCGTTGAGGTCGTCGCAGGTGCCCTATATCAGGACCTGCGATGATCTAAGATCGTTGCAGGTGACCCTAAATATAGGGTGCGATGAAACTGCACTGTGCAAATGCATAGGCCTGCGATGACCACAACCCAAAATTTTAAATGATGAACCCAACAAGGGAAAACCCCGAAGAAAAAAAATTATGTTTCTAATCTCTTTTTATGGTTCCTTGGTAGGTATTCCTTGGTTAATAAGTTAGAGTGGCATGAACAAGAGAATAAATAAGAAGATTAATTCTTCAGGAATGACCTGGGAACGGTTATGGCCCTCTGATAGTGCGGGCTATTAAAATTCTTCAAGATTCAGGGCATGAGGGCGCAACTGAGACTACTTGAGTACTTGGTTCACATGTGGGATGTGAACGAGCAAGAATTTCATGTGGGTTCCCACACACTCACCATATATATCGAGGATATCTATTTCCTAACAGGACTATCTCGCCATGGTTCACGGATGACACTTACAGGTAGCAGGGGTGGCGGTGAGCCTATGAACTACTACATCAGTCATCATTGTGTGCTGAGAACCGAGAAACATAGCGGTAAGGTCACTATCAGGGATGTCTAAGACTTGCCTCTACAGACTATACTCTATACTATTATGCGCATGGCAGGGAGTGCAACTCCCCACATGGCTCTGCAAAGCCATTTTCAATATGCATTGGAGTGTATGGAGTCTCAAGTATTCAACTGGTGTGAAGGGGTCCTTAAAAGTATGAAGAAACAATTTACGAAGTGCAGAAGTGGTGGGTTGAAAAAATTCTGATATAGGTCTATTTTGGTATCCTTCTTCCTAGAGAGGGTCCCAGTATTACGCTTGCAGGTAGAGTGGGGTATACCTACTCCACAGGATCCGAGGATGAAGAGGTGGGTAGATCTCATGGCCCGACATGGAGGCGGTCACATCGTCAGGTATAACGATGTCTTCTTCGAATGGATGAGGAATCAAATGCTCATGGTCGATGATTATGCCTACGCCAGGTTAGATTTCTATGGAGACCCGAACCTAGCTCTTCCCAAAGGTTCCCAGTGGGGGGACATAGGTAAGAAGGAAATTTTGTTTATATAATGTTTTTGTTATTTTTAAATGATATATAAAATGGTTTTTGTGTTGTTTATCGGATGACTAATCAAAGGCTCTTCAAAAATGAAGATGTGGGACCTTAAATACCTCCAGTTTCATCCCCTATCCAGAGGCGAGGGGAGAGAGGTGTTGTAGCAGGAGTAGCTACTGCCAATCTGGAGGCCATAGAATAAAACCTGGAGGGACTCACAATGAATGTCCCTGATGCCAAAATAGATGAGATTCCTAGGCATTACCAATGCCACATAGTGGGCGTGTCTGCATCCATTGGTCGACTGCTCCATAGAGTAGCACAGAAAGTCACGTGTTATAGCGAGCAACATCCTTGATGCTCTATTGTATATGAATCCATGTGATTCACATTTTTGATATTTTGGTCTTCGGACCAGAACACTTTTTGTAAAATGTTATTGTTATGAATATACAACTCCCATAAACTTACTTGTTTTATGTACATATTGTGATTGGATTTTATAAATGTCTCAAATTTCTATCTAACACATAATTATCCAATGTATCTGTTAATGTATTTAGACATCTAGGAATTTGTTTGTATTCAATGTAATCAAAATGACGTTCCAAGAGGCGAATTCGTAAATATACCCTTAACAAAATAGGACTCTGGATGGAATAAACGTTACTCAAATGTAAGACTACTAACTATGAATCTAGTCGTACAATAAGATGGCGGATTCCAAGTGAAACAAAGTCATTCAATAACTCAACAACTTCATTGTATTCCGTGATATTGTTGGTTGCACGACCAAGGAAAACACCATGTAGACTGATTAGTTCATCCGTAGGTGCATAGTTTTCCCAAGCAACAGATGCTAAGTTTTGAGTACTGTGACTAGTACCATTAGCAAAGCCAATGTAGGGTAGTGAAGACACCTACATTTAGAAACCAAGAAAAATGCAAGGTAAGTAGTCGAAAGGTGGTACCCGTTAACGATAAAAAAATGCACTGGTTTTTTGAGAGCGTTTTTATTTCTCTCTCTCTCTATGTTTCACTCATTTTCCCTCTTAGCCTTTGGCTAGTGTCTTAAAATTATACTGTCGTTATCAGCTCCCGTTGATCATTACTTTTCCCATAGATGTATTTGAAGCCTCCATCCATGACCTGCATTCCAAAAACACTATCAATTTTTACTTAAAACCCTAGTTTTTGCCTTATTCAAAAATAATATAATTTTTGTGGTGTGTGTGCACTAAGTGATCTAT
>JZKD02S1750515.1:23609-47770 GCA_000966675.3 Picea glauca
CAAAGAACAACATCTCTATTGGTTTCTCAAATCACTCATCTCTATCCTTGCCAAAGATGTGGCATCCACCTTCCCTCAAACTGAATAGGAAGCCATCAACAAGGCTCAATAGTACGACCTCATTTATGCTTAGTCGGGTTAATTATACACAGTAATAGATGATGCACCGAGACCTATACCATTCAGCCAAGAAAAACCTGGGATGTCTCATGCGATGGATGGATTGATTGGTACCACAACACACCACAATCCGTTCATCCAACCACCACCTATGTATGGTACACTCCAATATTCACCGATATATGGAGGGTTGTCTTATTACCCTCCTCCCCTTTACCAACAACCATATCTTGTTGCTCTCCCTCCACGCATGAGTGGACCTTTTCCAGCACCCATCATGCATCTAGATTCTCAACCAAGTTCAGGTGCCCCTTCTACCTCAACTTATAACCTGGGCACAAGTGAAAGAGATTTCCCTTCCTATGTGCCCTACGGATCATTACCACAACATAATCTGTATTATCCATTTCCTGGTCCTCCCCATCCAATTGCTCCTCCACTGGGACAACCACATGCCGACGTTAACTTTGTTTAACCCTATCCCATTCAACAATTTCATAATTTGAACAGCTGAATACAAAAAATCCGGCCCATTAGCCGAACAATGCCAAAAGGAACGGGAAAAACTGAAACAATAATAACCCAAGACTAGGGGGAAATACCCCCCAACAAAACCAACATATTGGGGGCAAACAAAATCAGGGTAACCAGAACCCCCAAGGGGACAATAACAATAAACTCCAAGGGAGGAAAAACAATAACCACCTCTGGATGAACTTCCCTTGCACTCTTTGCGGTGAGCATGGTCATTATACTCACCATTGCCCCCAAATTGTCGACTTCAAGCGGATGAAAGATTCCATGAACGTGCCACGTCCTCCAACATCACCTACCCCTCAGTAGGCCCCACAACAGTATTTGCAACAACCATCATCGGATGTGTTGTAAAACCCTATTCCACACCAAGGTGTGATGAATACCCAACAGGAGATACATTCTACCCCACCACAAATAGGATAGTATCAAAACCATGGAAATCTGGCAGATTGCAATATCCTCCTCACTAGCGAAGAAGAAATTATTCGACAAACGCACATTCGTCAATACAACGCACCCCTTGAACATACTCCCACCACTTCATAATCAGCTCCATCTACAACCAGACAACCCTTGATGATTCCATGCCCTAAAACTGAATCAGCCATTCATATCCCTCACATCCTGTTATGATGGAATGTCAACAACCCTCAGGCTAGGGCGGCACATAATTATAGTCTGGTTGATGACTTGGCACAATATCCCGCAGCCATGTCGGTATGGGAATTCCTCCAAACCTTTCCAACTCAAAGAAAATCCTTGCTTTTCACCTTGGGGGCAGTCGACCCATCTGATACTAGATTCATCAAATTTGATCTAGATAGTGGGGAACCTCGTCTCCCCGATTTGGTAGCTTTCCAGATACCAGCCAATATTCGAAACATCATGTTTCATCGATGTATCATTGATGAAGGTGCATACACATGCATCATGTCCAAAATTGTATGGAAAAAACTTGGCTCCCTCGAGCTAGTACCATCCTCCATCACTTTAAGAGCCTATGATGGTTGACCATCCTCCCCGGAAGGGATCTTTCAAAATGTCCCCATTGAACTCGGAGGAAAAACCATCCTGATAAACATTGAGGTTATCGACGCCTTGCCCGATTACAAAATTTTGTTTGGACGTATCTACATGTACGCTATGAAGGAAATGGCATATTTTGTGTTTCGACCGATGATGTTCCCCCACAATGGAAAGATCATCACCATCGATCAAGTTTCACATTACGAGCCTAACCACTCCTCCAACATCGATAAAATCCTACCTCTTTTCTACACTAGTTTCGACACGTATCCACTCATGGATATGGGCCCCGAAATTTTCAAAGACCCATCCTTGTTGGGGGGATACCATGAAGCACCCCCTCTCATACAACCCTCAGCACAAGTGTGTGTCGTATATTCTAATGGAAATGCAATAGGAGACACTATCCCTTCCACAGAGGCTTCTCCTCACATCGACATCCCACCAGTTGAAGAAACTTTACCTCAGGATCTCCTAGAGAACCCTACTACACCACTTATCCTCGATTTCCCCCTCCCCCAGGGGAAAATCCTGGTTTGGGAGACAATTCCCCAAGCCATCACTCAAATCCCCTTCTTCTACCCCCCACCGGGTGTACAATCATTTCAGGTCACCATGATGCTTACCCTTCCCAACATGGTGCTCTCCATCCCTGTATGGTATATCTACACCCACCTGCGATGGTTCCAAAACCATATCTCCCTCCTTAGTCAGAGGGAATCCCGATGCAGATTCCAATACTAAATTTGGCCACACAACCCTCACCCCCAATCTTCAGCACCACGACTATGGTTGGGGGTAGACGGAAGAAGAAAGATCCCACTACTCCACTTTCTCCCCGATTTCAACCTCCTTGTGCACTTTGCAAAAGAGAGGGACACCCCACTAATATATGTCCCTCTCTTCCTGAATTACTCAATCTGATCCAAATCCCTCAAGAAACCACATCG
Organism: Picea glauca; assembly: GCA_000966675.3. Taxonomy (NCBI): domain Eukaryota; kingdom Viridiplantae; phylum Streptophyta; class Pinopsida; order Pinales; family Pinaceae; genus Picea; species Picea glauca. The sequence goes on from JZKD02S1750515.1 coordinate 26,243, forward strand.
CTCGTCACTTCACCAAGCACACCTAGTACTACCACATCATCCCCTACTATAGGAAGTAAATGGATGCAAACTAAATTCATGTGTGCCATATGTTCAGAGTATGGCCACTACACTCATCATTTCCCCGCTCTACCTCAGTTTCGACAGACGCTAATGGAGGTACTCCAAATATTTTAGCTATATCCCTCTCCACCCACACCTTTGGGTACCCACGTCATCGACATCCATTATGTATCAACCTCAGTCACCGAACGTATGATATTCCCTTTCTCTCTTTGTGACTCACTTGATCATTTCACATACCAGTGTCCTTTGATCATTGAATACAGGTGTCGTCACATGACCCTTATTCAAGATCCTATGACCACCTCACCTCATGTGATTCAAGTGATTCCCCCTATCCCTTCTCCAGCTACTATTCACATCACCACCCCTGAACCTGAGTCACTTCCCATCCCTCCATGGTTCATGGATAGACTGTCTGAGGATTTTTCCCCAAATCTTTCTAATTCTCCAATTCATCTCCCTAGGAAATCTTACCCCCGACCACAGTTTACAACCCGCAGTGTCTGGACATTTGTTTTATGTCAAGTGATCCATCACACCATAGTTGTGATACCCCCTCTACGTCTTCACCACTTGAATACAATAATATGATGACGGTCATCCCTATTACCTCCCCGGATCCCCTATATTCTCACATTTTTCACTATGATGAAGATATCCTGGAGGAACTCACTACCCTCGATTTCCCATGGAATGCACTCCATCACAGAGCTCTTTTTCTCTCATAGGAAGCCTTTGACCCTCCTATCCAAGATTCCATATGTGAAATTGTGTTGGACCTTGGGTATGGAAGCAAGCGGAAATCAAGGAAGAAAATGAGAAATGTGAACTGTGCAAAAGACACAGTGACTGTTACTAGGTCGAAGTGAGCAAAAGAGAAGAAAAGAAGGAATGAGTAAGATAAATCAAGCCATTGGACGAGGATATCAAGGATGACATATCAGAAAGGAAGAAGGATCATGGAAAACTCAGAAAGCAGAAAAAGACATTGTTGGATGCTTTGGAGCACCACGTGAGAAGGAAGGAAAGATAGGTTAGCAAAGCCTTGCAAACGTGGATCAAGTTGACCTAGGGTTTTAGACACCTACGGTTTTGGTATCTAGGGTTTTGACACCTAGGTTTCAAACTAAGGATGTCGGTGAGCTATTGTAATGTATAAATAAGAACCTAGATGAGGAAATGGGGTTCATTCTAGTTTTTTTATTGATGCAAGTGATTATTGTTGTGTGAGAGAGGACTGCTAAGTGTGAGAGTCTTCTGGTATTCTAATATCTTCAGCTGGGTCTGGAGATCAGTCCTGCAGATGGGTGTGAAAGAAGGGGAGAGACAGAGAGGAGAAGAAAGAAGATCTTCTAGCTAAGAGCACAGACAAGAACTATATGCTTCATCTTAATATATTATAAAGAACAGTTTTGTGGACGTATCCCTAGAGAGAGGGTGAACCACATATATCTTGTGTCGTATCTGTGATTGGTGTTCTATTCTTTGTTATTGATATATTGATATTGCATTGCCTTGATAGATCTGATCTATTGTTGTGTGGAGTAGATCTAAGATGATAAGTGATATATGCATGTTGTATTGTTCTAAGTATTATATCCACTTGATATTCCCCTTGGTTGTAGACACCTCTATCCTGTAACCCCCCCATAGATGCTTCGAGTGAGACTGCATCCACTTCGCAGGTGTTTTTGAAAGGGCCAGTAGTTAGGGCTTGTTGGTGCACTCTTGGAGTTGAACCCTGGGTCTACCCCTGTGCCAAAAAATGGTTATGTTTCCAAGACAAGAATCTTCTTAAGGGAATGTCAAGGTGGTTCCCATCAAAGAAAAATATTCAAGAGTGGATAGAGGACCAAGAAAAATACTTTCTAAAGCCCAGAACAAGAACCCTAATATTAGTACAGAGGATTGGTTGGAGAGATATATATTTACTGATATACATGAAATTTTCTTTGGAGGAATCCATCAGAAGCTATATGAGTGGCTAGCTAGGTTAGCAGATACCCAGTTTGAGGTCAGATCTAGACCACCTGTGGTTTGGATGTCAACGCTGATCAAGAAGTTCAAGAGAGTTGATAAAGTCGTGTCAAGAGAAGTAGATCATTGGTTTGATAGTACCATTGGAGGGTATATCACCGAGTTTGTTGTTGACATAGTAGAGTCATATAGCCAAGACGAGAGATATTTCTTCAAGGGACCCAAAGGAAACTTTTTACATTTTCTGAAGTTAAGAATCAAGATGCTATTGCATGAGAAGAACATATTGAAGATACAGTATATTGGTCTTATTTGAAAAAGATAATGTTCAAGAATTCGGACAGTGAYAGCGACACAGWGGCTAGACATACGCGTAGTGGGAGAGTGTTCAGAGAAGTTCCTCTCATGAACCTGTTTAAGAAAAACTAYGGGGAMAAGGGTTTCTATAGTGGAGAAGAGGCATATATGATAGATGAATAGCATTCAGAACCCACTGGGACAGAGGAAGGGAAAGTTGAATAACCTCACCGGGAAGAGCCAGAAACTTTAGKAACTRCGTAGACTGTTGAAGTAAGTACTATTATCCCTCCTATTGATTCAATAGCATTAATTAATCAGAGTAATCCAAGCCACCATATCRTTYAGATCACTGTCACTATTAGTCCACCACATACTCAGTTAGGAACCCTAGGAATATCTATGGCAGATGAGATGAGACTCCCTATTTTTAGGGGAGATGGATCTAAAGATCCTGATCAGCACTAGTTCCTATGTGAAGTCGTATGGAATATTAAGAATGTCACCAAAGAAGCTGTTAAAATAACTCGTTTTAGTACTACCCTAAGGTATCGCGAACCAAGATGGTACATGAAGCTTGTCCAAGGACTTGCACAACCTAATCCATTGAATGATATCAAGAATGCATTGATTGCAGAGTTCAAGAAACCCAAGTCGGAATCACAATGAATCTCATAGCTGAAAGAGATCAAGAAGAAGGTAGACAAACCTATTTGGGAGTTCGATCAGAGATTCAAGACCTTAACTGGCCAATTGACTTTTCAGATCCCAGATGAATAGAACAAAGAATGGTTCATTGCTGCCCTCTTACCACACATCAGAGTTCCTCTAATGCACCAGAATATCGCTTCGTAGGATGAGGCGCTAGAGATTGAAATGAAGTTAGAATCATCCCCTATGGGAGAATCCAACTTAGGTATGAGTCAAATATTGAGTTAGCTAACTAGTTTGTCTCTACAGGTCGAAGATATGAAGAAAGACAAGGGAAAAGATTAAAGAGAAGACATATGGTGTGTCATATGTAGTTCATAAGGCCATGACAAGGAACATTGTCCCCTATTCCATGAATACTTGGCCTTTGGAGCTCTGATCCCCTTGAAACAAGTTACCCTACCCTGGTGCAAGGTATGTAGAAACAGACATCGCCCTGGTGAGTGCTACTACATGCAAAAATATGTTCAGACACCCACAAATATGTATTGCACGTTTTGTAAGTATATGGGACATGTTGATAGGGATTGTAGGGCTTACTATCTCATGCATGAAAGATCAAGAGATATATACAATATTCAAGGTGAAGTACTACAAGAAGGAAACACTACACAGTATAACTCCCCTAGGAGAGGAAACTTCAACCCTCGTGGTGGATTCCGAGGAAGAGGAAGAGGAGGAGGTATGGGTCGAGGTTGAGGAAAGATAATCTGTTATAAATATGGATAGCCCGGACACTTGGAAAGTGACTGTCATAACCCTTTTACCACTTGCATCTATTGCAACTCTTTCAAGCATGTCATCGAGGAATGTCCAACATTGTTGGCTAAACTTCAAGAGAAATGGGGACCTCAGCAGAACCCACAGATACAATTAATCAAAGAAGAACCTCGCAAAGAAAACCCTAGAGTCGTTTTTATCGCTCTAGTAGGTGTTGTTACAGGAGAATATAAAATGACCTCAAGAAAGACTACAAAAGACTCAAGAGTCCGGAAATCTAAAGAGAAGACCCAAAATTTTGATGCAAAGAAAGAAAGACAAATATTTGAGGAGGAAAGAAAAGAGTTCAAAGCAAACCAAGGCTCTTCATCAAATACATGGCCAGAAGTAAGAGAATATGGAATCCCTCTGGCATTCGATCATTCTACTTCGCCAAAAGAAGGAAAAGAGGTAAGCAAGCTCGTGGAACTTTTATATACTTGTATTAAGTTGATTTAGGATGAGAGCGTTGTGCAAGAGCTACAAAATTTAATCAAACAATATGAGATAGGAAGGATAGATCCCTTACTGAATAAAGAAGTACATCAACTATCCAAGAAGAGAAGGACAAATAAGGAACTACACTTGAATGCTTAGATAGGGGAATATGATATAGACTATGTGGTCCTCGACTTAGGGTCGGAGGTCAATTTCATGATGAAGAAAACCTGGGCACTAATGGGAAAACCTAAGTTGATATATTCCCCTATCAAGCTTAGGATGGCTAATCAATAGGTAGTAATCCCCTTCGATAGATTGGGACATGTCCCTGTGGACATCGACGGAGTACAGACGTTCATAGACTTTGAGGTAATTGAGATAGTTGATGATAGTTGTCCTTATCCTGCACTGTTAGGAATTGATTGGGCTTTCAATAATTCCACTGTGGTCGATTTAAATAAAATATGAATGACGTTTGAAGGAGATGGCCTTAGGGTCATTGCACTGTTAGATCTTGATGAAGGACCCCGATAAACTAATCCCATCAGAGAAGAAGACCATGCATACGTACTGGAAAACATATACAAATTAACAGCCAGACAACATGATTACATTAATCCTATGGCCAATGGGAACCTAAGTTGGAAAAGTGACAACACATGATCATCAGATTCAGAAGAAGCACTGGATAACCCGTAGAACAAAATGTATGAATTATATACAAGGAGATGTGCTAGATTAACCAGAGAAGTTCATTGGATTGGCACAACAGTAAGTAACCTACCCACCTTTGATGGTATGAATCTGTTTGAAACCTTCTTATTGGACTTTGAATAAAGTGTACCAACACAACAAATATTGTTGGCAATGGATGAGGCCTTGAAAGACACACCAAAAATATGGTGGGGGATGCATAAAGACAACATTACAGACTAGGTACAATGTCGTACTTTGATGACAATGTGATTCTCAGCACAAGTAAAAGGCTGCGAAGTTTAGTATACAAGTCAAAGCTTCCCAAAGGACCATGTGTGAAGTTGTGAGGAATCTTGGAGAACCATTCCTCAAGAGAAATGGGTGCACAAATTCATTAACACGCTGGACACAACCCCTATAAACTGGTACCTTCAAGTGGAGCTACGCCTCATCACTACAGATTGGGAAGGTATGACTCAGAATTTTGTAAGCACCTTCTTATTTGAAATTCAATATCCTTCAGTAGATCAAGTATTACAGATTGCAATACAGAAAGTATTTGAGGAGGCACCTATCCTTCCTTTGGAGCAAGCAGAGGATGAATGGACTGCGCCTGTCCAGAAATTGCAAGGTTGTTACAACATCAACGTTGATGAAGACGATGATCCTAGGAAGGTGAACATCGCAGAGACAGAAGGCCAGAGAGATGTGGAAGGACCAGGAGTTGAGATACCATTTATTGGACAGCCGATCAAGATCAATAAAGTCAATATTGGAACAGAGCAAACACCGAAGCTTGCAAATGTTGGAGATTATTGGGATGCTACCACTATTAACAAGATCACTGAGTTACTGCATGAATATCAGGACTTGTTTCCAACCAAGTTCACTGATATGAAGGGAAATAAAGGGCCTATGGGAGAAATGAGGATCCCTTTGAAACCATATGCAAGACCAGTCAAGTAGAGACCCTACAGATTGAACCCTAAATATAAGGAGAAAGTGAAGATTGAGCTCGACAGAATGCTAGAACCAGGGATTATAGAACATGTTGAAGAGTCATAGTGGATTATCCCTATGGTGGTACAAGACAAGAAGACAGGAGAGATCAGAATCTGCATAGACCACAAGAATCTGAATGATGCTTGTTTGCATGACCCCTTCCCTACGTCATTTACTAACGAAGTGTGAGATAATGTAGGAGGTCAAGAAGTATAATATTTTATAGATGGATTTTCAGGATACCATCAGATCCAGATTGCCAAGGAAGATTTCCATAATACTACATTTTCCATAGAATGAGGATCCTACCAATATACAATAATTCCCTTTGGATTGAAGAATGCCCCAACCATCTTTTCCAAGGTGGTAGTCGAAGCATTCAAAGAGTTCCTACATAAATTTCTAGAAGCATATTTTGATGATTGGACTCTTTTTAGTTTACTGCAAAATCATATTGAATGTCTAAGGCTAATGTTGGACAAATGCAGGCAATGTCAAATTTCCTTGAATATGAAGAAGCACATCTTCTTCTCACCATTTGGAGTGTTGTTAGGTCATATTGTATGCAAGAAGGGATCTAAAATTTCCATTATAGTTGATCTTCCACCTCCTACTTCAGTCAAAAAGTTGTGCACTGCACCGAGACATACGAGATATTACAGGAATTTCATTAAAGGATATGCCCAGATTACAACACCTATGGAGAATATTTTGAAGAAAGACTATCAATTTCACTGGATATAAGAATGTCGGCAGAGCTTCAACACACTGAAATAGAAAATGGTCACCGTGCCTATTCTGGTTTTCCCAGATTGGAGAAAAAAGTTTCATGTGCATGTCAATGCATCTTCTATTGCATTAGGAGTTGTGTTAGAACAACCAGGAACATGAGACATTGACCACCCATTATCCTTTACTAGTAGGAAGTTATCAACAACAGAGATCAACTACACCACCACTAAAAAAGAAGGGTTATCCATGGTGTATGCGCTGCAGAAATTTCGCCACAGCTTGTTGGGAGGACACTTTAAAATGTTTACTGATCACTCTGTGCTGAAATACCTAGTCAACAAGCCAGTGTTGGGGGGGAGAATATGCAGATGGATTCTTCTATTTCAGGAATATGAATTTTATATCGTAGTTAAATCGGGAAGAATGAACACAGGTCCTGACCACTTGTCAAGGTTGGAACATGGCGAAGAGTCGACTAGTTTGGAGGATGCACTATCGGATGCACATTTATTGACCATTAGAAAGATTTATGACCACTTCACAGAGATAGTCCACCATCATAAGAGCACGCCTTACAATACACAAGAAAATGGTACAGTGGAAGAATTAAACAAGATCTTGTAGACAACACTGACGAAGATTTGCAGTGTGAATAGGGATGACTGGGATTTAAGAGTACCAGCAGTACTATGGGCCTATAGAACCACTTGAAAGAAGCTAACAATGTAGACCCCTTTTAATTTGGTGTATGGTCTTGAAGTCATTGTCCCAATGGAATATTTGGTACCAAGCCTAAGAATTGTTGCCTTTACAGATATGAATGACACTAGCGTTGTTCGAGAAAGGCTTGCACAGTTGGTAGAACTAGAAGAAGACATATTTGTTGCATGATTCCATCATCAAGTACAGAAGGAAAGAGAGAAGGCCTATCATGATAGGCAAATCAAGAAGAAGGAATTTAAATAAGGTGATTTGGTATTGGTGTATGACAGTAAGTTTATAAAACATCCAGGAAAGTTCAGAATGCATTGGCTCGAACCATATGAGATTGCCTATATTATAGAAGGAGGAGTTGCACAGTTGAAGACCTTGAATGGAGAATGGAAGGAAGGGATGGTGAACGAGAGTCGGTTGAAATTGTATTGTGACAACCAGTTGCCTCACATCTCTTAGTAAAAGCATGAGTAAAAGGGTCTAGGTACTAGGTGTAGTTGAAACTGGGTACCATACATAGAAAAGATAGTTTGCACAAGAAAGAAAGGGATGCATAGAGTAGAAAGAAAAGGTTGCACTACGCAGTATGAAGTCGAATTAAAATAGAAGGATCGGATATGAAGTGCCTCGGGACGAGTCACAGGTGAGTGTTGGGGGCCTGTTGGCCCTTGGGTATGGAAGCAAGCGAAAATCAAGGAAGAAAAGGAGAAATGTGAACTGCGCAGAAGACACAGTGACTGTTACTGGGTCGAAGTGAGAAAAAGAGCAGAAAATAAGGAGAGAAGTAAGAGAAAGCAAGTTGTTGGACAAGGAGATCGAGGAATACATATCAACAAAGAATAAGGATCGTGGAAAACTCAACAAGCGGAAAAATCCACCGTTGGATGCTTTGGATCATCGTGCGAGAAGGAAGGAAAGACAGGCTGGAGAATCCTTGAAAATGCGGGTCAAGTTGACCTAGGGTTTTAGACACCTACGGTTTTGGTATCTAGGGTTTTGACACCTAGGTTTTGACCTAAGGATGTCAGTGAGCTATTTTAATGTATAAATAAGAACCTAGATGAGGAAAGGGGGTTCGTTCTAGTTTTTTTATTGATGCGAGTGATTATTGTTGTGTGAGAGAGGAGTGATAAGTGTGAGAGCCTTATGGTATTGTAATATCTTCAGCTAGGTGTGGAGATCAGTCCTACAGTTGGGTGTGCAGGAAGGGGAGAGACAGAGAGGAGAAGAAAGAAGATATGCTAGCTAAGAGCGCAAACAAGAACTATATGCTTCATCTTAATATAATATAAAGCACAGTTTTGTGGACGTATCCCTAGAGAGAGGGTGAACCACGTATATCTTGTTTCATATGTGTGATCGATGTTCTGTTCTTTGTTATTGATATATTTATATTGCATTTCCATGATAGATCTGATCTATAGTCGTGTGGAGTAGATCTAAGATGATAAGTGATATATGCATGGTGTATTGTTCTAAGTATTAGATCCACTTGCTATTCCCCTTGGTTGTAGACACCTCTGTCCTGCAACCCCCCCATAGTTTCTTCAGGTGAGACTGCATCTGCTTCGCAGGTGTTGCCGAAAGGGCCAGTAGTTAGGGCTTGTTGGTGCGTTCTTGGAGCTGAACCTTGGGCCTGCCCCTATGCCAACAAATTGAAACCAAGGATTTTATTCCATCAGATAATATAGACTGGTTCAACAATGATATCCATGTCCCCAACTCTTTTGAAGAAGGAAACATGGCCAATATTTCCCCCATTGTCAAAATCAACATTTCCATCAAACTGAGAATTGTAGAGGAAATCACCATTGGTGTTGCATGATCCCCTGAGGAAATCACATCTTACAAATCTCTCTTTCAAGAATACCAAAATATTTTTTCCTGGTCATATACAAAGATGCCCGGCCTTGATCCTTCTATAGTCGAACATTGCATCAACACATGGCTCGATGTCACCCCAGTCCATCAAAATCAATGCCCACTTCACCCATCCAAAGTCATGGCTATCAAAGACAAAATTGACAAATTACCCATTTTCGGGTTCATATACCCCATTGCGTATACCTCATGGGTCTCCAACCCCATCCATGTTAACAAAAAATAGGGAACTATTCACGTTTTCACCGACTTCCGCGATCTCAATCATGTTTATCCCAAAGACAACTTCCCAACCCCTTTCATCGACCAAATTATCGATGAATGTGTCGTCCATGAGGCCTTGTCCTTCATACCCTCCTCAAATAATTATACCCATGCATATCCACGGAGATATCTTTCCTTCACCCGTGCATTAGTGGGCCCACCCCTAAAAACACCCTAATACGGCCCTTTGTACGACCCATACCCAAAAATATAAATTATCTATTGTGTAGGAGGATGGGGTCACTAACCTGACTCTTGCAAATCTTGGATCGATCAGCTTGAACTCCCATAATATTTGAAACTCCTCCAAATACTCCCGTCAACTCACTATAGAAGCGAGTACAAATGAGGTGGGATTGTGAGCCCCACAGCCATATATAGTCCCTTTAGCCAAACTTCCACACTCAGTTACAGGAGCTCTGAGTCTCTGTTTCCTTATCCATCTTCAGCCATGGAATCAGGATCCCACTACCTACACAATCACATTCCCCGGGCCACCATCTGCACTCAGCCTCAAGGGAGCCTTTTTCTCACATCACGTCTAGGTACGCATGCTCATGCTCAAAATTATCAAATAACTGTTATATGTTATTTATCTTCAAATATTGTTCACGTTGGGTATTCGATTTTCATGTGTGAAAGTACTTATTAACACAACCTAGCACAACCCCTTTAGGTATATGATCGAAACTAGCATGTAATCATTCCCTCTAATTCTCAATTGCATCTCCTAGTCACACCCTACGACATTTGCCTTTAGGGTCCCTACATTTGGCTCTGTAGTACTCTCACCTCTGCTGCATTTTGGTATTGTCACCCGGTAGCACTCTCCCCCACATGAGTTGTTCCATTCATAGTAACCCTTGGTACTTTGACACTCATGCTACTTTCACCCCCTAGGGATGGGAGTCCCGATAGTCTTACACATTTTTGAGAATAAGACACATACTCCTTCTCATCATTTTTCTATATTTCCCAATGGACCCCCAGGTTATATCATCTCGGTTATATTTTGATTGTGCCTCCATAGTATCATTAACCCTCCATTTCATCCACAATCAATTTTCCCATCTGTAGATTTCCCTCCATTCATTTACCTCATACAGAAACCCGCCCATTCCCCCCCCAGCCTCCACCAGTTCTCCACACCACTTGCGCCCTCACAGGAAAATCCATATTTCCCTAGGGAAACCATTTCTGTATCCGTACACTCATCCCAAATTATTCTTTATTTATTTGGTAATTGTAAAAAGCCTTTGTTTCCAACATTTACGTAGCTTTTTGTTGTCACCCTTGATGACCTTATTTTTATGGAAAAGCAACCCATGTCACCCTTGGTTGGGGAATTCATTATCTTCTACTCATGTTGACATCATCCATAAACCCTGAGTGTCCCACCATCCATGTACCCCTGATCTCTGAGTTTGTACACTTTGTCACGCCTATGGCACAATTTAACCCCATGTCTAGTTGTACCCCTGACGCTAGATACAGTTTCATGGTTGATGCCAATCATCCTTCAAGCATACCCTTAACCAAGGGAATTATTGAGACTCACCGCATCTTGACTTTGTTCATTTTACCTATCAGTTCCTTATCTTATCTAGTGGGTTTCATGAAGCCCTTTTCTTCTTGGAGTCACGTCTCCCTTTCTGTCGACATCAACATAGTTTCCAGAAGGGTGAAAATATCTTGGCTCTTATTACCTTTACAATGAGGAGTCTCAGACGACATAGAGAGAACCACCATTTCTCTTTGATGTCGTTGACCCTCATAAAATTTGAATTCAACAAAATATCATGTTATGGTGAGTCTTACTATGCGACTATTGTAGTTGTTTTACACTCACCGAAGACCTCTGAATTTATTAGGCCATCAATGCCTACGAGAAATCGACACTTCTTATAGGCATCCTTTCCCCTTTTCAGAGTATGTTCACCATCAGAATTGACATATTTCGTTATCAAACTGCCCCAGAGGGCACTGCAGTTATCTACATCATCATACAACTTCAGTTATTGTCTTACATTTTTGAGTTACATGACACGGGCATGGGGCATGCTCACCTCGTTTGTATACATATTTTATTTCTCTACCTAGAGAAAGGTTTGGGTCCCACAGTTTCCCCTCTCCCTCCGACGGATCATTCTTGTAGTTTCTATCATCACTCTTCCTTACAATGGTACTCCCAGTAGAAGAAACGTTGATGTATTTCATCTATACATATGCTCCTAACCTCACATATCAGGGGGCATCTCTTATCACTGAAATTTCGTCTGCAACATTGCACGCAAATGGTTACAGAAATACAACAGTTCCAAACACCTATTAGTTCACCTGTAGCACCAAAAATGCATTTCCAAGAGGCAAAAACTATACAATTGGAAAAAAAATGACATGCGTTGAATCACTAAAAGAACGTGCACAGTGCGTGGGCCAAAGAAGCTTGTAGATAACACAATGAACCATGTGCATGACTGTGTACGAGAAAGGTGGCGCACTCCTGTGAACGGTGCATGTATGGTTCTTGTCATCCCCTCAACCACTTATGGACCATATCCCAACTTGATTTGAGCCTCAGATCTGAGTTGAATCTGAATGGGGGGATGGTCAAGGACCAAAGGGTGCCCTAAAGGGCCCATTGTTCACACCAAGAACCATTTGAATAATTCCTTTAAGTCATACTATATATGGAGGCCATGGGTGCACTAAGAATTTAAAATTTTCATAGTATTGTTATGTTGCCTCAATCCTCCCTCAAGAACCCTCTTTTCTTCTTGGAGAATTCTAGTAACATTCCAATAGGCCATTCCACTCACCTCTTGAGGGAATAGGCTTGTATTTCTTCACCATTTTATTTCTTGTTTATAATTGTAAGAAGAGCTCTCCAATAGGTAACTCAAGAGCCCTCCCAAGGAGGAAGAGGGGATCCATAAGTCCTCCTTTCTCTACGGTGTTTTTCCAACTAATATAGTTATCCATTGGTGGCATAATCTTGGTCATTTGGTTGANCCCAGGTTATATCATCTCGGTTCTATTTTGATTGTGCCTCCATAGTATCATTAACCCTCCATTTCATCCACAATCAATTTTCCCATCTGCATATTTCCCTCCATTCATTTACCTCATACAGAAACCCACCCATTCCCCCCCCAGCCCCCACCAGTTCTCCACACCACTTGCGCCCTCACAGGCAAATCCATCTTTCCCTAGGGAAACCATTTATGTATCCGTACACTCATCCCAAATTATTCTTTATTTATTTGGTAATTGTAAAAAGCCTTTGTTTCCAACATTTACGTAGCTTTTTGTTGTCACCCTTGATGACCTTATTTTTCTGGAAAAGCAACCCATGTCGCCCTTGGTTGGGGAATTCATTATCTTCTACTCATGTTGACATCATCCATAAACCCCGAGTGTCCCACCATCCATGTACCCCTAATCTCTGAGTTTGTACACTTTTTCATGCCTATGGCACAATTTAACCCCATGTCTAGTTGTACCCCTGACGCTAGATACAGTTTCATGGTTAATGCCAATCATCCTTCAAGCATACCCTTAACCAGGGGAATTATTGAGACTCACCGCATCTTGACTTTGTTCATTTTACCTATCAGTTCCTTATCTTATCTAGTGGGTTTCATGAAGCCCTTTTCTTCTTGGAGTCACGTCTCCCTTTCTGTCGACATCAACATAGTTTCCAGAAGGGTGAAAATATCTTGGCTCTTATTACCTTTACAATGAGGAGTCTCAGACGACATAGAGAGAACCACCATTTCTCTTTGATGTCGTTGACCCTCATAAAATTTGAATTCAACAAAATATCATGTTATGGTGAGTCTTACTATGCGACTATTGTAGTTGTTTTACACTCACCGAAGACCTCTGAATTTATTAGGCCATCAATGCCTACGAGAAATCGACACTTCTTATAGGCATCCTTTCCCCTTTTCAGAGTATGTTCACCATCAGAATTGACATATTTCGTTATCAAACTGCCCCAGAGGGCACTGCAGTTATCTACATCATCATACAACTTCAGTTATTGTCTTACATTTTTGAGTTACATGACACGGGCATGGGGCATGCTCACCTCGTTTGTATACATATTTTATTTCTCTACCTAGAGAAAGGTTTGGGTCCCACAGTTTCCCCTCTCCCTCCGACGGATCATTCTTGTAGTTTCTATCATCACTCTTCCTTACAATGGTACTCCCAGTAGAAGAAACGTTGATGTATTTCATCTATACATATGCTCCTAACCTCACATATCAGGGGGCATCTCTTATCACTGAAATTTCGTCTGCAACATTGCACGCAAATGGTTACAGAAATACAACAGTTCCAAACACCTATTAGTTCACCTGTAGCACCAAAAATGCATTTCCAAGAGGCAAAAACTATACAATTGGAAAAAAAATGACATGCGTTGAATCACTAAAAGAACGTGCACAGTGCGTGGGCCAAAGAAGCTTGTAGATAACACAATGAACCATGTGCATGACTGTGTACGAGAAAGGTGGCGCACTCCTGTGAACGGTGCATGTATGGTTCTTGTCATCCCCTCAACCACTTATGGACCATATCCCAACTTGATTTGAGCCTCAGATCTGAGTTGAATCTGAATGGGGGGATGGTCAAGGACCAAAGGGTGCCCTAAAGGGCCCATTGTTCACACCAAGAACCATTTGAATAATTCCTTTAAGTCATACTATATATGGAGGCCATGGGTGCACTAAGAATTTAAAATTTTCATAGTATTGTTATGTTGCCTCAATCCTCCCTCAAGAACCCTCTTTTCTTCTTGGAGAATTCTAGTAACATTCCAATAGGCCATTCCACTCACCTCTTGAGGGAATAGGCTTGTATTTCTTCACCATTTTATTTCTTGTTTATAATTGTAAGAAGAGCTCTCCAATAGGTAACTCAAGAGCCCTCCCAAGGAGGAAGAGGGGATCCATAAGTCCTCCTTTCTCTACGGTGTTTTTCCAACTAATATAGTTATCCATTGGTGGCATAATCTTGGTCATTTGGTTGATTGATTTTGGTTCAAAGTTTCTTATGCATTCTAGTTTTATTTCCTTATTTATTTTTATTTTATTTACTTGTTGATTTCATGTGCTTGGATTGTCTAACTCATGCACTAACCTCTGTCTTGTCTAGTAGGGMCAACTAGATTTGTAAGTGCCCTTGTTTTTCTCACCCAAGTGAAAAAATGGACACACCAACTRGTTTTCCACTGGGCCTTGTTCATGACTATGACATCTATGGCATGTKTCTACTTTGTATTTCCTATTCATGGCCATGAAMAACTATTTGGTATATTTCCTCATGGATCTGTAGTGTAATTCAAATTGGCAGCCATGTGTACAAATTCATCATGGATTGTAATATTCTCATGAATAACTAGTTCTTCGAGATGAGTCTCCATTACTCCACTTCTTGTAATTATAATGTATTATGTCCATTGCAGATACTCCTCTGACCTCACACATTAGGGGGCATCCGTTATAGAAAAACTTTCCTCACCCCATGCAACTTGCTTGGATGGCCTTTATATTTCCCTATGAAGAATTGAAGTCCCCTTTTGTACTTCCCAAAGCCAAAAAATAACATTTTTCCACATATACGTGTCCTACCAGTTAGAAAACATTCGTATATGTAGGTTGCACCACTACATCCCGGGTATATCAAGTTTGGTGCCCAAAATTAAAAATCATGTCAGGTTTCCATGTCACGTCACAAGATCCATGATCCTTGACCTTCCAGATACTGGAAACGTTTCGACTCAGCCTTTTAGTTCCGTTTGAAGGTTATAAATTGAGCCATATACAATCCATGGAGGAGGAGAGAATTCAACTTTTGAGAGAAAATATACTCTAGAGAAATTTTAACTTCACATTGAGTCTGCATCCCTTTGTCCTTTAAATTCTGAACACATTTTTCATCCCCCAAGCTCTTGCCTCTTTGATGGAGAACCTCATTGTCTCCTTTATATGAGATTTCCTTTGGTGGAGGATTGAAGTGGTGGAGGCCCAGATGGAAGGGACTTAGTTTCTCGATTGTGAGACATGCTGACACAGAAGTTTGTCACTTGTATACTTTTGTTGATTATCTTAATAGAAATACTCTTTTCTCGTCTAATTGATATCTTGCAAATATTTGAATTATTATTCCATGGGTGTATTTGTTATGTATGTTAATGGATTATGCTATTTTATATTCTAACATTATATATTATCACCATATGCTTTTGTATCTTGGTTGTTGAGGACAAGTTGCAGGTATAAAGATTTGAGTTGTGTTCTCAACGATGGTCTTCATCAAACGTTTGGATGAGGTAGGCTCTTTATCTTTTCTTGTTAGCATTTTCATTTATATAGAATACTTGGGATTAGAGTTGATTTATGCAGTCATTCCATCTGTTGTGGTTTACCCCATGCCACAAAGATATTTTCCTCATACCAAACCTTCCTAAAAATAGTATTAGGACATGGAAATATTTTCAAGATAGATTTTCATGATACCATTATTAATAAATGGGAACCAAAAGAGACGGTAGGTTGTTATTGACACAATTTAATGGGATAAATAAGAAGGAGAATGAATCAATAAAGAAATTTGATACAAGATTTGAAAATATACTAAAACAAATTTTTGATGACATTAGTCCAAAGGATGGTGTTGTTATTCTCCTATATACAAACACCTTTGAGGGTAAATTTGGATTTATGCTTAGGGACAAGGCCCCAAATACTCTTGTAGAAGCACAAGAATATTCTACTAAGATTGAGGAAAACATCTTGGTTTCTAAGGTAGAACATTTTCATGCTCCTTTTGCCAAAGTTGAGACCAAGCCTAGAACTTATATGAATAATGTTGATCCTACCCAAGACCCTATGATTCTCCTAGACTAAAGGTGTGATCAAATGACAATTGAGATGTTGAAAACTCAAAATCTCCTTATGAACAAGGTGAGTAACCTAGAGAGATCTCAATAGAAAAAATTTCCTTCTAGACCTCAACACAACAATAATCGACAACAAAGAGGAAACCAAGGATGGAATCCTATGCTCTATAATGAGAAAAAGGTACCTAATACCCTTGCACATACTAATATGATTAATCAAGAATTCATCCCTTGGTGTTCTCCTTTTGGTGATTCACATTGGGAATATGAGTGTCCTAGACTTCATGATAATGATAATAATAATGACGCCAACAATTGTGAATGCATGAATTATATTGAGAAGTTGGATATCATTTATACCATATCATCCCAAGAATTCTACAATGTTACCAAGTAAATAAGAGGCTACTAGGATGGCTCGGTTAGATATTTTGAATGAAATGGATGAGGAATCTAAGGAAAATATTATAAAGAAAGAGTACTTAACATATTCTAGAAGAAAGAAGGCACCTGATACTTCTCCTAGTGATCCCAAACCTTCTCATAAATGGAAAATACAGCCCTTTCCTTTGGATGTTAATGTTTATCCTCCACCAAATTTTCCCAAGAATGATGTTATAGATTTGAATATTGATATGACTAGTGCCTTGGAAAATATTAATGTACATGTCCCTCTTACTGAAATAATGAATATTCCTTCTCGAAGGGATAACGTTAAGCAATTCCTAAGTATCCAATATGAATCTAAGGATACTATTGTAGTATTACAAGCTATGTATTATGATTGTAGAAATGGAGGACATGCGCCTTTTTTCATCTCTTTGGTAGTAAATAATCTCTTGCCTCATAAATGTATGCTTGGATATGGGGCTTATACCAATGTGATGTCTTTAAATCTAATGGATCAATTAGGTTTAAAAATCACAAGGCCTTATATGAATGTGTGTGGAATTGATTCAAAATCCATTAAGTTTTGTGGACTTATTAAGGATTTGAAGGTTAAACTTGTTTCTTTTCCATATATATCTCTCTTGATGGATGTTGTAGTTATAGACGTACCTTGTTCTTAGGGAACGTTAATTTCTAGAAAGTGAGATACAACATTAGGAGGAATTATTTAGATGGACTTAACATGTGCTACTATACCAACTACTGATGGAACCCTCTTTACCCTTTATAGGCATCCTACTGTGAAATGTCAAGTTAAATACCCTCAAGATCCCATGAATGAAGTAATGAATATTGGTTGGGAAACTGGTAACTTTGGTGTTTCCACAAACATGAGACTGCCATTTGAAGAAAAAATTGATCAAGTTATTGCTACCACATCAACTTTAGTAAACCATGATTGTTTTTATGACCCTTCTATTTTTCCTTTCACACTTGATGATATTGATGACATAGTTTTTCCAAAAGGAAAGGATTATGGAAAAAAACTTATGAAGTATGAGAATAAGGATACATGGTCTATTATGATTTTAAACCAAGGTAATGAAGGAGTCTTAAATTTGTGTGAAGATGATCGAAAGATAATTTCCTTGATCAAGTCCCATCGCCCTACTTTAGTGTAGATTTTAACCTTGTACAATTAGTTAGTACAAATAGATTCTTAATAAAAAAGGAAAAGATAGAATGGCACACACATAGATTACATAGAGATTTTTACCCTGGAAACCCAAACTAAGAAAACCAACAACCTAATTAGAGTTTCACCTCTAATTATTTATTCATGATCCTTCTTCATTATTTACAATAAAATATATATAAGATATTGAGACATCCAAAACTCATAATACATTGACTCGGATTATTCAAAAACCATAATTCCTTAATCAGAGTTAGAAAACCATCAGTGAAAACCATGTTCCGAAAAACCACTAAAAATGGATGCACAAGCCATCATTTTTTTTCCGGGGACGTTTCCCCTAAACCCCTACGTAGGGGGGATCCCGCCCCTCCGTGACCCCCCTATGTTCTTGGCACAATGCAACATGTGGGGCTGGTCATGAAAAGAATATAAGACATACCCAACATATAGATCAAGGAAATACAACTCAAGATGGTGAATAAATTATTGATCTTAAAGCAAGGATAAAAGACTGTGAATGGGGAAGCGTGGTACTTATGCGGTACAAGAGAAAAGGGGAGCCAATTGTGCATAAGAAAATTGATAGTTTATGGCATGGCCCTTTAAACAAGATTTAGAAGAAGTATGTAATTTATTCCTTCTATTTGGCCACACCTTAGGGAAGGGAATTTTCAATACCTATTAATGGATCCCTCCTCAAACCCTAATATGCTAAAGGAACATGACTTCTCTAGTTTAGAGTAGCATAGTTTTATGCCGTGTTGTGTGCTTGCATATTGATTGTACTTTATTTTAATGATGTTATTTATTGATTGATTTTATGCATTCATGATAGCTTAGAATATACATGTTATACCTTTTTTTTGATATATTGATGAAAATGAAAATATTTTTTTCCCACATTTATTTTTATACCTTTCATATACCAGGGTGGATCATATCCCCTTACTCTTTTATTACTGATAGTTTTATTTTATAATGTAGTAGGAAAGTTTTAGAGTGTTGAAGGAGTGTAGGTCTTAGAGTACTAGAGATGATGAGGTTCTCATGTGCTATACAATGAGCACATGTCCCCGTGTTGGAGATAGATGTTACATGCTCTCACCTAGGCGTAACTAGAGGAGATCATTCTTCATGATCTAGATGATAGTGGTTCCAGAGATGATGACCAAAATCCTCCATAAGAAAACATCCCCTCATATGCCTCCTTCTCATCATTTCTTATCTCATTCACTTGATCAAAAAACTCATTTGATGATGGTGGTCCAACACACATGAGTTACATTAGCCATTGTTTCATACAAAGTGTTTACATTTAATGTATTGGGAATTTAGGTAAGGATCATGGGTTGAAGTCAGATAATGAATCGTGATGCTTGGAAGTTATGATTTTTTTTTTTTTATTTCACGTTGGTGGCCATCATATGTGTTCTATTAAAGTGTTGTCTCTCTTGTGGAAAATGGGTACCATCAGGAGGCCTTGATAGGGGTAACGTACCCATGCATTTCCATACTTAACACTTTCTATCTGCTTTCCTTTCATTGTACTATATTTTGGAAATGGTTATTACATGTATCCCAAAAAGGTTCATACGTCATTCTCCTATGAGAATGGGATTGAATGCTCGAGGTTGATGTAGAAAATAATGGAAAGAGCATGTTATAAATTCAAAATGCAGAAGAACAATAAAGGGGTATGAATGTTCAATCAAAATCCAAGTAATCTTGAGCTCTACCCCCTTGCTATAAGGCCATCACCCCACGTCATAAGGAATTGAATGCATATATAAAGAAAGGACTTGATTGAATTATCCCAATGTAATAAATGCATAAAATTGAAAAGGGGATTGCAATTCAAAACAATGAATATCAAAAGGAAATATAGGGGTGGAAATAAATAGTGCCAAGGAAAGGGTAACTTAATGCATTAAGAACTCCCTCTACAAAGGCACTCAAGGAGATGAAAATCACAAATGGCATTGCATGGTAACGACACCATGACCATGAAGTAAACCCCAAGTCATACCACTAACTCATACTTACACTTTGATTGGTTTCTAGGGAAATACTCCTCTACTTTGGTATTGGCACACTTAATATGGTTCTATGATGGTACACCCATACCTAAACTTAGGAAATTGCATAAAGTCATAAGCTAGTGTGAATTTTGAAGAAGATACCTAATGTGAACAACTTACGTGGCTTTTGCATGAAATTGTGACTCACTTTTTATGATCCTAATGAATCTTGTATCCATGATGGTTGGTCTCACTTGATTCATTGAGCCCATGTTTGATGATGATGCACCCCTTGACATAGTCCTTGGAGGATGTTGGTTATGCTTCTCCCACACTTCATTGGGTATGTTGCACATTTCAAGGAGGTCATTGGAGTTTTGATGATAAGCGTTGGACTATGTGATGACTTGGAATGCCTCTTGACATCCTCCATCTCACCTTGGACCTTGGACGTTGCACTTTGGAGCTATGGCATTGCACCATGAGCCTAACATGTCACTTAGAGAGAAACGACCCCCCACCATGGATGTTGCACCCCTTTGAGGACATTGAGGTTTGGCTTGATGATGTGACATGTGATGATGATAGTACACCTCTTGGAAGGGGCCATGGCATCATTTGTTTTTATGATTTCATACCCTAGGATGAGGACATTTCATGTATGATGGGACGCCACATTTGAGGGTGATATGACACTTTCTTGAACCTACCTAGCACTTTTGATGATAAGTTGGCATCTTCTTGACGAGGATATGTGACCTTCTTAATGAGGAGGCATGAATTTTGATGATGCAATGAAACTTTTGGGAAGGGAAATGACTTTTGGAGCAATTACACCCTAGTTGGAGATGACATCACCCTTCTTGAGCCTTCTACACTCACACATGTGATGTTTTTGAGGGACATTTTAATGTTTTAGTATTGTATTATTGTCTTAGAGGAATTTTGGGGGGTCGACCTAGACCTATCCACCTTGTATCATAGGCAAGTTAATTTTATAGGGGATTTTTAGTGGATATTAGCTAAATGAGGGGAAATGCTTAGTTTCCTCATATAAATAGAGGAAGTGCTCCCTCATTTGATTTCATTGCAACTTGTGGAGGATTACTTCTACTTGTCTCTCCTCTATTTCTCTTTTGTCTATGGATGGATAACTTATGCACCTTCTTTAAGAGATGTTCTATGGATGCTTTTTCATGCTTGATGGATGATGTCATGGTTATGTTTTCATGGACGAGCATTGGTTTAACTAGTAAGTGGTATTTCTAAGTCTTTGTTGATTTATTTATGAATGTAATAAGTGTGAATGTTCTTATCAAAGTGGTGATAGTGCATTTTAACTTGTGTTTTCTTGGATAGATGTTATCTTGTAAACCCTAGGAAGGTTTGTAGTGGAATACCTTCTCTTGATATCATCTGTTTTAAATCTTGTCAAAGGACATATGAATATTTCTAGGGTTTGTAGTGGACTA
>JZKD02S1750515.1:50111-60615 GCA_000966675.3 Picea glauca
ACCCAGCAACAGTCACTCTGTCTTCTGCATAGTTTTCATTTCTTCCTTCCTGCCTTGATATTTGATTACTTCCATACCCAAGGGCCGAAAAACCCCCAACACTCACCTATGACTCGTCCCGAGGCACTTCATATCTGATCCTTTTGCTTCACTTCGTCTTCGGACTACACAGAGCAGCCTTTTCTTTTTTCTCTATGCCTCCTTTCCTTCCTTGTGCAGATTGTATTTTTTGTGTCTGGTACCCATTTTCAACTGCAACTGGTACCTAGACCCTTTTCCTCATGCTTTTACTAGGAGTTGCAGGGTAGTTGGTTGTCATAATACAATTTCAATCAGCTCCCATTCACCAAACCTTGCTTCCATTCTCCATTCAAAGTCTTCAACTGCGCAGCTCCTCCTTCTGTAACATAGGAAACCTCATATGGCCCAAGCCAATGTGTTCAAAACTTCCCTGGATGTTTCATGAACTTACTGTCATATACCAATACCAAATCACCTTACTTAAATGCCTTCTTCTTGATATGCTTGTCGTGGTAGGCCTTCTCTCTTTATTTCTGGACCCGCTGATGGAATCGTGCAATGAATATGTCTTCTTCAAGTTCAACCAACTATGCAAGCCTCTCTTGAACAGTGTTAGCGTCATCCATTTCTATAAAGACAGTGATTCTTAGGATTGGTACCAAATATTCCATTGGGAGAATGGCTTCAAGGCCATAAACCAACTTAAAAGGGGTCTACATTGTTAGCTTCTTGCAAGTGGTTCTATAGGCCCATAGTGTTGTTGGTACTCTTAAATCCAAGTCATCTATGTTCACACTCCAAATATTCATCAGCGATGTCTCCAAGATCTTGTTGAATGCTTCAACTGTCCCATTCACTTGTGGATGGTAAGGTGTGTTCTTCTAATGATGAACTTCAAATTCCTCAGTCAAGGCTTCAATTGTCTTATTAATTAAATGTGTGCCTTGATCACTCATAAGGATCTTTGGGCATCCAAACCTAGTTATGATGTCATCAAATATGAAGCGCACAATTGTAGTTGCACTACAATCTTTGAATTCTCTTGCTTCGACCCATCTGGGCAAGTACTATGAGGCAGTGATTATGTACCTTGCTCATGTGCACTTTCCTGGTGGGTTTATAGGTCCTACGAAGTCAATGGCCCATTTCTCAAATGATTGTAGGGTCAGTTGTGGTGCTAATGGAATTTCATCTCTTCTGAATGGTTTCCAAACTCTTTGGCATACATCGCAAGCTCTATAATAGTCCTTGGCATCTCTGTGTAAGGAAGGCCACCAAAGGCCAACTCTAAGAACCTTTTGTGCAGTTGCTTTTCCTGCGTAGTGTCCTCTTGTGATGCCTTCATGAGCTTCGATGAGGATCATCAGTCACTCTGCCTCCATAACACATATCCTCGATATCTCATTAGGTCCCATCTTGTATAGTTGTCCATCTATAAGTGAAAAGTTTGCGGCACAAACTACCAGTTGTTTCTTCTAGGTGATTGTATACTCACTAGGTTCCATTCTTGTTGACAAGAACTGGACTATTTCTATGAAGTGATCATCAATATTTCTAATGGCTAGCAATTGTGCATATGATAGTGTATCCTCCAAGCTAGTAGGCTCTTCTCCATGTTCCAACCTCGAAAAGTGGTCAGGACCTTTGTTCATTCTTTCTGTCTTAACCACAATTTAGAAATCATATTCCTGAAATAGCAGAAGCCATTTGCATATTCTCCCCCCCAACACTGGCTTGTTGACTAGGTATTTCATCGCAGAGTGATCGGTATACATTTTAAAGTGTCCTCCCAACAAGTAGTGGTGGAACTTATGCATCACGTACACCATGGCTAACCCTTCTCTTTCAATGGTGGTGTAATTAATCTTAGTTGTTGATAGCTTCCTGCTAGCAAAGGCTAACGGGTGGTCAATGTCTCATGTTATTGGTTGTGCTAAAACATATCCTAATGCGATAGAATATGCATTGACATGCACGTGAAACTCCTTACTCCAATCTGGGAAAACTAGAATAGGCGCAGTAACCATTTTTTGTTTCAATGTGTTGAAGCTCTGTTGGCGTTCTTCTATCCAGTGAAATTGACAGTCTTTCTTCAAAATCTTCTCCATGGGAGTTGTAATCTGGGCATAGCCTTTAATGAACTTCCTATAATATCTTGTATGTCCTAGCATAGTGTGCAGCTATTTGATTGAAGTAGGAGGGGGTAGATCAACTATGATGGAAATTTTAGATGGATCTACCAGCAATCCCTGCTTGCATACAATATGACCTAACAACACTCCAAAGGGTGAAAAGAAAATACACTTCTTCAGGTTTAAGGAAATCTGACACTGCCTGCATTTTTCCAACATTAGCCTTAGACATTTAATATGATTCTTCAATAAACTAAAAATGGTCCAATCATCAAAGTATGCTTCTAGAAATTTATGCAGAAACTCCTTGAATGCTTCGACCACCACCCTAGAAAAGATGGTTGGGGCATTCTTCAATCCAAACGGCATCACTGTATACTGGTAGGATCCCCATTCTGTTGCAAATGTATTCTTATGGTGATCTTCCTTGGCAATTTGGATCTGATGGTATCGTAAGAATCCATCTGTAAAGGAATATGCATCCTGGCCTCCTACATTATCTAACACTTCGTCAGTGAATGGCGTAAGGAATGGGTCATGCAAACATGCATCATTCAGCTTCNATCCATTCTGATTATTCCACAGGTTCTATGATCTCTGCTTCCAGCATTCTGTCGAGATCAATCTTCACTTTCTCCTTATATTTAGGGTTCAATCTGTAGGGTCTTTGTTTGACTGGTCTTGCATATGACTTCAAAGGGATCATCATCTCTCCCATAGGCCCTTTAATACCCTTCATATCAGTGAACTTGGTTGGAAACAAGTCCTAATATTCATGTAGTAATTATGTAATCTTGTCAATAGTGGCAGCATCCCAATAATCTCTAACATTTGCAAGTTTCAGCGTTTTCTCTATTCCAATATTGACTTTCTTGATATTTATCAGTTATCCAATGAATGGTATCTCAACTCCTAGTCCTTATATGTCTCTTTGGACTTATGTTTTAGAGATGTTCACTTTCCTAGGATCATCGTCTTCATCAACATTGATGTTGTAACAACCTTGCAGTTTCTAGAGAGGCGTAGTCCATTCATCCTCTTGTTGATCCAAAGGGAGGCTAGAGGCCTCCTCAAACACTTTTTGTCTTACTATCTGTAATGCTTGGTCTATTGAAGAATATTGGCTTGCAAATAAGAAGGTAGTTACAAAATTCTAGGTCATACCTTCCCAATCTATAGTGATGAGGAGCAACTCTACTTGAAGATACCAATTGATAGGGGTGGTGTCCAGTGTGTTAATGAATTTTTGCACCCACTGCTCTTGAGGGATATTTCTCCAGGCTTCCTAGAAACTTCGCACATGGTCCTTCGGATAGCTTCGACTTGTATATTGAACTTTGTAGCCTTCTACTTGTGTTGAGAACCGCGTTGTCATCAAAGTATGATATTGTATCCAGTCTGTAATGTTGTCTTTGTGTAACCCCCACCATCTTGTTGGTGTGGCTTTCAGGGCCACATCCATTGCCAACAATATGTGTTGTGTTGGTACACTTTATTCAAAGTCCGATAAGAAGGCTTCTAAAGGATTCAGACCATCAAAGGTGAGTAAGTTACTTACTATTGTGTCGATCCAGCGAATTTCTCTGGTTAGTCTAGTGCATCTCCTTGTATATACTTCATACATTTTGTTCTGCCAATTTTCCAGTGCTTATTCTAAATCTGATGAACACGCGTTGTCACTTTTCCATCTTAAGTTTCCATTTGCCGTAGGATTAATGTAATCTTGTTGTCTGGCAGTTAGTTTGCATATGTTTTCTAGTTCATATGTGCAGTCTTCTTCTCTGATGGGATATGTGTATCGTTGACCTTCATCTGGATCTAAAGGTGCAATGACCATAAGGCCATATCCTTCAAACATAATTCGTTTTTTCTTTAAATCAACCACAGTGGAATTATTGAAATCCCAATCAATTCCTAACCACGCAGGGTAAGGACAGGTATTATCAACTATCTCAATCACCTCAAAATCTGCAAACGTCCTCACTTTGTCGATGTCCACAGGGACATGTTCCAATATTCTGAAGGGGCTTACTACCTGCTGATTAGCCATCCTAATCCTGATAGGGGAATAGATCAACTTGGTTTTTCCCATCAGTGCCCAAATCTGCTTCGTCATGACATTGACCTCTGACCCTAAGTCGAGGACCACATAGTCTATATCATACTCTCCAATTTGAGCATTCAAGTGTAATTCCTTATTTGTCCTTCTCTTCTTGGATAGTTGATGTACTTCTTTATTCAGTAAAGGATCTACCCTTCCTATCTCATATTGTTTGACCAAATTTTGTAGTTCTTGTATAGCTTTCTCATCTTTAATCAACTCTATAAACGTATACAAGAAACTGACAAGTTTACTTGCCTCTTTTCCATCTCTGAGCGAAGTAGACTGGTCGAATTTCAGAGGCAGTCCACATTATTTTTCTTCTGGTCATGTCTTCGATGAAGAGCCTTGGTCTCTCTTGAATTCGCTTCTTGCCTCCTTGAAAATTTGTTTTTCTTTCTTTGCATCAAAAGTTTGTGTCTTTTCTGCAGCTTTCCGGACTCCTAATTCTTCTGCAGTCTTACCTTGGGTCATTCTGTCTTCTCCTACAACATCACCTCCTCTAGTGATAACAATGACTCTAGGGTCTACTCCATGAGTTTCTTCTTTGATCAATTGTATCTGCGGGTTCTGCTGAGGTCCATGTTTCTCTTGAATTTTAGCTAGCAATGATGGACATTCCTCGATAACATGCTCGAAAGAGTTGCAATAGTTGCAAGTCATACAAGGGTTCTGACAGTCCCTTGACAAGTGTCATGGATGTGTGTAGTTATAATAGATTATCTGTCCTCGACCTCGACCCATACCTCCTCCTCTTCCTCTTCCTTTGTATCCACCATGAGGGTTGAATTTTCCTCTCCCAGGGTATTTATACTGCATAGTGTTTCCCTCTTGTTGTACTTCACCTTGAATTTTTTATATATCCCTTGACCTTTCATGCATGAGATCGTAAGCCCTACAATCCCTATCATCATGTCCCATAGACTTATAGAATGTGCAATACAAATTTGTGGGTGTTTGAACGTATTTTTCATGTAGTAGCACTCACCAGGGCGATGTTTATTTCTGCATACCTCGCACCAAGGTAGGGTAACTTGTTTCAAGGGGCTCAGAGCTCCARAGGCCAAGTATTCATGGAATAGGGGACAATGTTCCTTRTCATGGCCTTCTAATATGCATCTGACACACCATATGTCTTCTCTTTTATCTTTTCCCTTGTCTTTCTTCATATCTTCGACCTGCAGAGACAAACTAGTTAGCTGACTCAAGATTTGACTCATACCTAAACTGGATTCTCCCAKAGGGGTTGATTCTAGCTTCATGGAAATCTCCAATGCCTCAGCCTGTGAAGAAATCTTCTATTGCATCAGAGGAACTCKGATGTGTGSTAAGAGGGCAKCAATGAACCATTCTTTGTTCTGTTCATATGGAATCTGAAAATTCAACTGGCCTATTAGGGTCTTGAACCTCTGATCAAATTCYCAAACAGGTTCAGCTACTTTATGCTTAATCTCTTTCAAATMTGTAATACATTGTGACTCTGACTTGGGTTTCTTTAAGTCTATAATCAATTCATTCTTAATCTCATTCAGCGGCTTAGTCTGTGCAAGTCCTTAGACAAGCTTCATGTACCAGCTCAGTGCGTGATCTCTTAGGGTAGTAATGAACTGAGCTCTTTTAACAAATTCATCGGTGACATTCTTAATATTCCATACAGCTTCGCATAGGAACCAATGTTGATCAGGATCTTCAGATTCATCTCCCCTAAATATAGGGAGCCTCATCTCATCTGCCATAGAGCTGCCTAGGTTTTTTGTCTAAGTATATGTTGAACTGCTAGTAATAGTACTCTGAGGACTCTGGCGACTTTGAATATTATGATTGCTTAGTGTTGTTGAAACAACATGGGAAGTGATAGTACTTACTTCAATGGTCTTCGCAGTTCCTAAAGTTTATGGCTCTTTCCGGGAAGGTTATTCAGCTTCCTTTTCCTCTGCCCTAATGGGTTCTGAATGCTCTCCATCTGTCAAAACTGCCTCTTCTCCACTTTAGAAACCCTCGTCCCCATATTTTTTCTTAAACAGGTTCACAAGATGAACTTCTTTGAATGCTCTGCCACTACGCATATGTCCAGCCTCTGTGTCGTTGTCGCTTTCTGAATTCTTGAACATTAGATTTTTCGAATCCGACCAACTATTGTATCTTCAAGATGCTCTTCTCATGCAATAGCATCTTGATCCTCAACTTCAGAAAATGTAAAAGTTTTCCTCTGGGTCCCTTAAATAAATACCTCTTATCTTGGCTATATGACTCTACTCTATCAACAACAAACTCGGTGATATACCCTCCAATGGTACTATCAAACTAGTGATATACTTCTCTTGACACGGCGTTATCAACTCTCTTGACCTTCTTGATCAGCGTCGACGTCCAAACCATAGGTTGCCTAGATCGAATCTCAAATTGGGTATCTACTAACCTAGCTAACCACTCATATAGCTCCTGATGGATTCCTCCAAAGAAAATTTCGTGTATATCAGTAAAGATATATCTCTCCAACCAATCCTCTGTATTAATATTAGATTTATTGTTCTAGGCTTCAGCGAAGTCCTTTTCTTGATCTTCTATCCACTTTTGAATCTCTGTCTTCAATGGAAACCACCTTTACATTCCCTCAAGAAGATTTTGGTCCCGGCAATGAAACCATTTGTTGGCACAGGGGTAGACCCAGGGTTCAACTCCAAGAGTGCACTAACAAGCCCTAACTACTGGCCCTTTCGGAAACACCTGCAAGGCAGATGCAGTCTCACCCGAAGTAGCTATGAGGGGGTTGCAAGACAGAGATGTCTACAGCCAGAAGGAATGAAAAGAGGATTCAAAGCAATCAACACACAACAAGCTAGTATTATTTATTCTCCTACAACCTACTGTGCAAGTTATATCTATCAGATCTAACACAATAATGCAATCACAGTATGTCAAATGACAAAGAACTAAGCATCTATCACACACACAACACAAGATATACATGGTTCACCCTCTCTCTAGGGCTACGTCCACAGAACTGTGTTTTATAATATATTAAGATGGAAGCATACAGTTCTGATATGCACTCTTAGCTAGTAGATCTTCTCTTCTTCTCTCTCTTTCTCCCTTCCCTGTGCACCCAACTACAGGGTTGATCTTCTCACCCAACTGAATATCTTACAACATAGATTGCTCTCACTATACAATACTTCTCTCTCAATAGAAATCCCTCCTCACAACACAATATCTTCTAACAACAACAATACTAACCCACAATAACAACAACAATAATGACAACAACCCAACCCAGGTCCTCTTGACCTTTATTTATACATTACAATAGCTCACCGATAGCCTTAGGCCAAAACCTAGGTGTCAAAACCCTAGATAACAAAACCATAGGTGTCTAAAACCCTAGGTCAACTTGACCCACGTTTTCAGGGATTCGCCAGCCTATCTTTCCTTCCTTCTTGTGTGGTGCTCCAAAGCATCCAACAGTGGATTTTTCCGCATGTTGAGTTTTCCATGATCCATATTCCTTGTTGATTTGTCATCTTCGATCTCCTCATCCAACGACTTTCTTTCTCTTACTTTGCTCCATCTTTTCTTCTCTTTTGCTCGCTTCGAACCAGTAATAGTCATTGTGTCTTCCACGCAGTTTGCATTTCTTCCTTTTTGCCTTGATGTTTTCTTACTTCCATACCCAAGGGCCAACAACTTGTTTGGAGGGTTGATTTATTGTTGTTGTTATAACTTGATACATTGTTGAAGTCATCATATTTTACACAAGTTTTGTAACAACCATAGATTTTCTTTTGGTTCGTAGTGTTTAGGGTACCTTCTTTACTTATTTCAACTTTTCAAATATCATTGATTGTCTTGGATATATCACATATACAAATCTAGAAATTGCTTCTTTGAACCATTTTATATTTACCTTGAAACCTTGATCTAGTGGTGGTATGTTTGAACAACTAATATAGGAGGCCCTATATTTGATCTTATATTTCTATTGGATTCCTTGAAGTTACTAGGGAAGCCTCCCTTGTGTTGGATTTCATCCTTCACCAAAATGAGGGAAGTGATTGCTAAGGTGATAGTGGTAACACTTCCATGTTACACTTGTTTAAGGCCTTATGAAAATCTTTGCATAAAGGTGCTAGATTTTGTCAAAACATGTTGCACACAATGGGGGAGTCAATTACTTGATTAGGAGAGGTACTTACCTAGGACGAGAAGAACTAGTAATTTAGAGAATAACACTTATCACTAGAATCTTGAAACCATGTGATATAAACCTGGGAGGTTAGACACTTGACTCGAGGATGCTTGGGTCGAGGAGAATACTTCACAGAGGTTGATTGTGGACCTAGACACATATGTTGAGAAGGTCTATTGGAGCTTAATGATTGCATTAGAACACATGAGAGTAGCATTTGAAACATGATAGGACATGTGACACACGATTAGAGGAGGATTTCCTTGCACTGGGACACTTGGATACCACTATGGAAGAGGAGCGTTGGACTAATATCTCGTTGAAAATTGTACTATCCTGGAGGAGGGGCATTGACCCTTAAGAGATTCATGCTTCGAAGGTGTTTCATCTTGGGGGTTGGATAAACCCTAGATTGACATGTGTACATCCTTATATTTTAGAATGCTCCATGTAGGGTTTCAATGTTACTTACTTGTGTGGGTACGTGTCCTTTTTTTTTATAGCCTTCCTCACATATTGTATATATAGAGGAGATAACTTTGCCATATCATTATCATCATTTTGTACTCTATTCTTTGTGTTGTCGTCAAAATATTATAGGGAGAAAGAGATTAGGGTTCATGAGGAACCCTAACAGAAGACAAGAAGAGAGGGATATGTCTTGGTTGTCCTTGTAGATATTTCTCTTGTGTGATGTTAGGGTTTTCTCTTGTCAGAGGCCATGGTTTTCATTATTAAAGTAAACCTTGGAGAAGAATATTGTGATACCCCTAGGTCAAACCTAGTTGTAAATGTAAATGAAAATGTACTTAAGCTGGTGAGCTATTTGATATCATTATTTGTATGCACCTTCAATGGCATAGTGTGCACATGTAATGTGCACTAAAATGATGAAGTGTGCACATTACAGGATACCACGCGCAACAAATTTGAGTGCACACGATTTTGAGGCTAGGGAGCCTTTGTGTATATGTTTTGTTTTATAGTCTGGTGAGCTAGTTATTATAAGCTAGGAGGCTTATGTGTTGAATTAGGCTGGAGAGCCTAGATGCTAAAGGCCAGTGAACCTATTTTTGTATATGTCTTATCATTAATATAAAATACATTGTTGTGTGTAGACCGACCATGATAAAAGAGTACGGGGGACTAAACTCCATTAGTTAGGGAAGGGGGGGGCTAAAAGTTAAGGAAAAGGGATAAGCTAGGGAGGTTAATCCAAAAATGAATATTATATTAATATTCCTTAAAGTATAAAGTATGGATAATTATTTTATCCTAAGTTTTAAGGATGGTGACAAGTGGACCAAAGTAGCTCTCAACATGACAAGTGTCAAGTTGAGAAAATGCATATATATAGCTTGGAATTAGTTCATTTGGGGGTCATTCATTCATTTCCATGATCATTCACTCAGTCATTCAGTTTTCCTCTATACCTTCCTGTATCTGTACCCATACCCATACATGTATCTGTACCTAGTTAGCTTGGGATCTGGACTAAAGAAGAAGGTTATCAGGCACGTGGGATACTGAAGAGGTGAGTTGTCAGGCCTGTGAGAAATTTCTCTCTAGGTGAGAGAATTGTTAGGAATTGATTTCTGGAAGGTGCCAAACTACAGCTACAGGGCTCTAAGACTTCATGTCCAGACTGTGTTGAAGCCCGGAAAATAAGTGGAGCAGTTGAAGGATTGTTGAGAAGAGAAGGGGAACACTTCCTGGGGTGGGGCAGACATGTGGGGAATGAGGGATTGTAGGTTGTTAGTTTGAGTTGGCACCTGTGATGAAGTCTTTCCTGTTTTCTAAGATACATCAGCCTGGTTAGGAACCCCTTTACCCAGGTGGAGTTTAGTCCCATCTCGAGGGTGACCCACTGCTGAGAGTGATGAGCAACGTGGTCAAAGGCTGGAAGGTTCGTGGAAGGTCTGCAAATAGTTGGTGATATTCTTACTAGGATAAGTGTCAATTGTGTGTTAAATTACATGTTGCATTATTGTGTATGCGTTTATTTTTCTGGGTTTTTCCTATGTGTGGTTTATACCTGTTTTTATATTTATGGGTATTTCCTGT
>JZKD02S1750515.1:71944-100690 GCA_000966675.3 Picea glauca
AATGGCTTTCCTAGCAATTTTACATTCTTTATCATACCAAGGGTTGGTTGTTCTATTATTCTTTTTATGGGACACCTTGAAAGAGAACTTGTTAATGGAAGTGGAAAGGGTAGTTAATATATATATTTATATATATATGTTTTTTGACATTTTAAAAGTGTTTTTGTCATAAATTTAGTTTTTTCCTTTTTTCTTTAATTTTTAGTGAGATTTTTTAACTTTTATATATAATTTTATTTTTTGTTTGTTTTTCTCCTCTCTTTTTTTTTTAATATAAATTTGCTTTTAAATTTTTTAATTTTTTTTATTAATTTCAATTGTTTTATTTTCCTTAGTTTTTTTAGTTTTTAATTTATAAAAATAAAATAAAATTATATTTTATTTAAATATTAAAAATAGTGTTATTTAATTACAATTATTTTTTATGTATTGAAGTAAAGGTAAACAATTAGTTAAAAATGATGTTTTCCACTATATTTTAAAAGTATGGAACTATAAATTAATTAAGGAGACACAATTATATGAAAAATCTTAATTTCAAAAAAGTAAATGGTAAAAAATATTTTTAAGATTGAAAGAAGTATGGAAAAATCATAAATGACTAAAAACATTGTTGGAAACTGAGAGAGGTTTTTGTTAATGAATTAATTATTGACAGAAACCTCTCTTAGTTTTTCCAAAATCCTCCCCATCGGGTCATAAAATGATCTTAAAGTTTACCACTAAATTGTCATTTGCGTAGCGTGCCCTGCAGACTTTGTGTAGTGTGTTTGCACAACGTGTACTCTTTTCAATTTTTATGATGACTTGTGGAGTCAAATAGGAGTTGGCTTTAGAGACCAATCTGAGGATCAAAATGTTTTACAAAAATCATAAAACAAATTGACATGTGATAACAAGTTGTAATCCCTAGGAGGACATGTGATAGGTCGTTGATTTGTTCCAGTGGATACTAGTGTGTTTTCACTTGTGATAAGAGGTAGATCTTTCTCGTTGATGGCTAGTATGGAGTTATTCTTATTAAGTGTGATGCCTAGGGGGGCCTATGATAGGTCGTTGATTTGTTCTAGTGGATGCCAATGTGTTTTCACCTATGATAGGTGCTAGATATACTACATTGATGGTTGTATGGATTTATTTTCAGTGGGTTTGATTCTTAGGAGGAACTACTATAGGTAGTTCATTTTTTATAGTGGATGCTAGTGTGTTTTCACCTATGATAGGTGGAGGATCTTCATCATTGATCATTGGTATGCGAATTATATTTCAATGGGTGTGATGTGTGGGAAGACTTGTGATAGGTAGCTTATTTGTTTTAGTGGATGCCAATGTTTGGAGTGGATTGATGCCTATGATAAACATGCTTAACCATTTGATTGTTTGTTGATTTTTTGGAGCTCGGGAGGGGCCGATTCATTATGTGATAGATTGATGATTATTGAATGATTCATTCTGTTGGTTTGTGACTCAATGGTTCACAAGAATGGAAATCTTGCTCAATTTTAGTGATTGTTATAGATATATGGAACTTCCAATGTCATTTCTTAGGGATACTATTGGTTTTATTTTTGTAAATTTTGTACATTTGTGGAGAAATTGATCATGGATGTGATGGTGTGATACTAATTTATTGGTGATCTTGTGCATTTGTACTTTGTACTTGAGCTTGGAGAGTAGATCCTTCATGTTGTATTGTGTATGCGTACTCTTTTCTTTGAGCATTTGGCATTAAAGAAAGGTGTGGAGGACCTAAACTTCAACATAGGTTCAAAATCTATGGTGGTGGAATTAGTGATTGATTCCTAGCTTGCAGTTAATTGGAGTAGTAATAAGTACTAATGACAAGGTTGTTGATTCTCTCAGGAAGATGGAGTTGACCATGATGATACTCCTTTATGATTCTCTTAGTAAGAGGGAGGTGACCTCGTTGAGGTTGTTTCAATTGCAGGAGATTTTGAGGTGCTTGAGAGGGATTCTCATACTCATAGTTTGGCAATGACCCTTTATGGGTTGTTGTTATTCTTACAACAAGCTTGGTATTTCAGTATTGATGAGTTGAGTTATATGTTGATTTTATCTTGTGCTTTTGATAGACTATTCCACTTGTATTGGTATTGTTGGAGATTTGATTATCTTTGCAAGATGTTATGAACTCTTGATGCGGTGCCAAAATATTTTGGCTCATGATGATGACTTTAGGAATGTAGAGTTTTGACAAGTTATAGTTGATGTCTACCATGTTCTGAAGTGATTTCATAGTTCAGTAGGAAGTAGCAATCCATGGTTGTGATATTTCAAGTTTTGTACATGGTCATTTCTCTTTTGGAGCCCCTTGTAGAGGGGAAGAGGGAGTAGCTTGGTTTGGTGGTGTAAACCAATTGTCTTTATTGTATTCTCCTTGAATGATCTCCATCCAAAGTTCAAGTTGTAGATTTCATATTTGAATGATCGTAGAAAGACACACCTTCCTAAGTAGTGATAGCTTGGACATTAAGGTGTGCAGACCTGCACATATGGTTATAACTCTTGCAAAGTAGGTATGATGTTTTATCACGATGGAGGGGTATTATTTCAACTTTGTGGAGGCACTAGTGTTATAGGTTGCAAATTCAACAAGAGTTAATTAGTGTTATAGAAAACACTTTTTATCATAAAAGAGGAGGGTTAGCTTTTGGGGTTACTTTAAAAGTATTTTCACTTAGCATTGGTCCATTGGCGATACTCCAGGGACATATGGATGGCTCAATTAGGGTGGATGCTTGACCTTGGTTGGAGTGCTAGCATAATGCCCTTACCTCGAAGGTTGTTACTGTTGATACTATGGTAGTTGTGGGAGGTATTAAACCTCCATGTGTAACCCTGGAAAGACTAGAATATTTTGGGAAGCAAGAAGAAGCCCTAAAGCATTGGACATAACCCTAGAAGACAAGTAGGCTAAAGAAAATAATTAATATTGAGTTTTTAGCCTCCATAATGAGAAGTCAACCCAGGAAGCTAAGAAAGAGCAGTATAAATACAAGATGTCAAAGCTCATTTGGACACACACAGCTCGCAACTGCGGAAATTTAGTAAGTGCACAAGTTTGGAGAGTAGTTGAAGTTGCAGCTACTGCAACTTGTATTTTCAGTTTTAGGCTTGGACTTTCTCTTGGTTATGGTTTGGAATTTCTTCTTGGTACACTAGCTCTGGAGAGTGATACGCTACCTTGATTGGATATTAGGCCTAGGGTTTGCTTTCGGAATTATTCTATGTCAAGGCTAAGGTGCTCGGGGGTGGCTTCGACCTATGGTTGGGTGACAATAATGCTATAGTGTCTATGGTAAAATGAGCACACCTATTTTTTCTAATATTTTATGGGCCCATCATATCTTCAGACAGTATAACCGCTTGAAGATATATTGGGGGGATTTGCTCAATTACAGTTGTAGTTGCAGTCAATTTTTTTGTTGCAATAATGAAACCCTAACCCTCTTATTAAGGCACCTTAACTGAAGAGATTGACCTAATTTATGGATATCCTATTACACCCTAACCTAGCACACCTCCTGGTACTCTCAGCAAGCTAAGACATCAAGTTTTAGTTTTTTGCTCAAAATCAAAGGTTGACCAAATCTAAGTCAAAGCAGTCATGATTTACTCTATGAAGTCAGAAAACAAGTTAGAAGGAGATTTTAACTTCATAGCATGGAAGACAAGGATTGATCTCATCCTTGCCAAGAATTAAGTGTTGGATATCGTGAAAGGAAAGATCGTGGAACCACAGTTTGAAGAAGGAAAAGAGAAGGAACCTCAGAACGTTGCAATTATGGAGAAGTTCAAGGACAATGACATCAATGCTATGAATATCATAGTGGACTTTGTAAAAGACCACTTGATACCCTACATCTCTCATCTTGATTCATCTAAGAAGATGTATGATGCCCTAACTAACCTCTTCTCAGTCAGAAACATTGGACAAGTAATGAGTTTGAAGAATGAGATATACGTGACAAGAAAATGAATGATTATGACAACATAACATCATACCTTGTAAGAATTTCTCATTTAAGAGATCAACTACAAGCTATTGAAGAAATCATTTCAGAAAAGGAACTGGTAAATATAGTACTCAATGGCCTTCCCAAGACATGGGATGAATTTGCCGCAAGAATGAACACAAGAAAGGAATATCCCACATTTGAAGAACTTTGGACTTGTTGTGCACAAGAAGAATCAAGGATTAACGCAAAAGAGAAATCCCAAAATAAATACGATGATCAATCATTCACAACAAAGTTCAAGAATTTCATGAATAAGAAGAAGTTTGGCTTAAGGAAGAAATCAAATCAAGAAAATGATATGTCAAAGATACAATGTTACAACTGTCGAAAATATGGTCACTATAGGAACCATTGTCTTGAGTTAAAGAAGAGGAAGGAAACAAACGAAGCAATAGTTGTCTAAGAAAGGGAACCCTCAAAGAAATCCAAGCAAGATAAAACATACTTCTTCTTCTAAGTCAAGGTAACAATATTCTTCGAAGTTCTTGTACATACCATATTTACATAGTTCTTGTACATACCATGTTTACATAGTTCATGTACATATCATGTATATCTATTTCTTAGAAGATAAGATGGTCAAGTGAAACAATACCTATGGAAGGATAACAAGATAAGGATTGATATCACGATGACTACAAGTCAAGCAATACACATAGAAAAGATGAAGTACGTTGACAATCTTTGGTAACAATTCTTGTGGAAGATATTATATAAGTAACAACTGACAGATAGGACGAAATCAGAATCAAACTTGAAGAGACTCAGAAGAAGTCAAAATAGAAAGAAGTCAACAATCAAGAGAAAATTAGAAAAATACTTGTGACACTTTGTAGAAGGCAATAAGGATGCAGACGGAAGCGTAGGCTCTCTTAGATGGAGGGAGCTAATTACATAATTCCAAAAGAAGAACATGAATTCATGCATGAAGCAAGGATTAGGAGGGAGCTAATCCTAAATAATATGATCCATTGAGGATTACGAAATATCTTTCCATGTTCCCAATGAAAGTAGAAGCCATGATATGCAGCACGTGTTCAGTTTGACTCTAGAAGAAGTCTTCTTCGAAAAGAAGCCTTAAGTATCCTTGGTTGTCCATCTACATCTATGTTCCTATTATGAAAGGAAGAAGTTGGAATCTTCAGGAAGAAAGGGCATGGAATCTATAAAAGACTCCATGAACCCAAGAGCTAAAGAAAAACATGAGGAAGAACATGAAGATTCCAAGAAAGAAAGAAAATCCAGAACAACCAGTTATTATACCGAGAATCACAAGACTACTAGCATGGTTTGAGCCCACTAGAAGCAATCAAACAGAAGAAATGGAAGTCACGATAAATAATAGTGTATGTAAGAAAATGTGAAAAATACTTATGAATGGAAGAATTGTGATACTCATAGGTTCTTCCAAAAGGAGGGAAAACACTATGACGACAACTCGTTTCAGTAAACCAGATATACCTCTCCTGTAGTATCCATGGATTGAAATTTACATGTAAAATATTGTTCTTCCCAAATAAATCAAATTGAGAAAGAATCTTATACCATAAAGAGACCCATGTATGTAGATATAAGAAGACCTTGTATGGATTCAAACAACTTGATGTAGAGTATCTCATATACAGCAGAAGCATGGTGAAAACTTTCTATGACAGAAATAGTGTATCATAATGGTTACTCAGAAGACTGGGATGATGGATTGTTAATCCATGGAAAACTCTCATGATGACAGAAGAAGTGCTACTTGGATATGTTTCAGTTTGAGCTTTGTCACAATGTCGTGAGTGTTAGCCTATGTCTTACTTTACCAATCACTAAGTCTAATTGACACATATATTTTTATTATTCATTTAGAATATTAGTAATATATCCTCAAGTGATGACTAATGATTTAGTTAAGATTGCATAGCCTAGTCATCATGCATGATTTTAGGATCTAGAGAAAATCTCTCTATGAGGTGGCATCATCCATTGTACTATAAATATGTAACATTGGTGTGAATATATAAGAGTTAGATAGTGAGCCTTTTTAGTCATCTTGTTGTTCCTGTATATATTTTATCAATTAGTATTAGAGCATGTTTTATCAATTGGTATCAAAGCTCCTTTGGTCTAAGGACCTGGTAGTGTTGAGATCCATGGTAGTTTTGCATGGAAAACAAGGTATAGCAAAAGAGGAGAGATTTATGTTGATTTGGATCA
Organism: Picea glauca; assembly: GCA_000966675.3. Classification (NCBI taxonomy): domain Eukaryota; kingdom Viridiplantae; phylum Streptophyta; class Pinopsida; order Pinales; family Pinaceae; genus Picea; species Picea glauca. Next base: position 78,187 of record JZKD02S1750515.1, read on the forward strand.
ACGTCGTGAAGAGATTTCTGTTGATTTGGATCAACGCCATGAATCTAAACTAAAATCTAAATCCATGTATTTGTATTCTACATCATGGAAGAAAGCAAGTTGGGTGAATTTTAGATTGATAGCGTTGGCAATTGATAGTAAAACATGTGTGGATCAATCAATCATTACAATTGGTTGGATTGTGATACCTTTTGTTTCTATATTGATTTGATTGATCGTTGCTGAACTGATGGCATCATAGACCTATAATGTTTAGAGAAAAGAATGGGAAGCCTTGTGCGTAGATCTTTGTGGAGCGTTGAACCTGTGTGTATATTAATTTTATCTACTCGTTTGGGTGATGATAACTTGTTGGATCAGCTAGAGTAGAGTATTAAGTTCTGGTAGGAATTTGTGAACTTCTTTATTAAATTATCAGATCAAAACCTGAGGCATCGGTTCTTCAAGTCGAATGGTGCAATTCGTGCAATCAAGTCAATTGGGATTCAAACCAATTGAATCAAGAATTTGTGGGTGATTCTCTAAAAATCCAATGTTGGATGGATATACAATCAACGATATAGAAGGTGCATTGTCAATCCAGCGTTGAGAATGTTAGTCAAGCATTGAGCATTGTATAGGTTGGGCATTCACACACTGCCCACAACCATGATCTGCAAATTCGATCAGTGAATTTCCAGCAAAAAAAATCCCAAATGAGGAACAACCGTGTTCCAGGATACTGGCAACCGAAAATTGCAATCTCAACGCGATTTGAAATTTACAATCTAGGCAATGAGCAACGCAGATCTACCCAATAATCAAAGGTGAGATATGGTAGAAAAAATATTTTTCTGCAAATCTATAAATTCTTATTTTCTATCAGGACCTTGTTGCCTTCATATTTTATAGTCAAATTTTCGAGTTACAAGTCTAAAATCCAAGTAGGGCATTTTGCAACGAGTACATGTCTGAGTGGACTATGTAGATCCAGGAGCCAGTCTCAAGTTTGAATCTATGGAAGAGGGTGAAGAAGCCAACGAGTCGACATTCTCCATATTGTGCGCAGATTCAGATCTCCATGACGATACAAGAAACAATCCAAAAATCATCCAAACAAACTCAGAAAAGAAATTCATGAAGATTGTTGCCTCCTCACAGAAGATTCCATGAAGATTGTTGCATTCACGTAGGACACAACACATGGAGCTTTTAACTCTCAAAGAAATTTATCTCTACCTATTTAGGTAGCTTCTCTCCAAAGTCAACGCTTATGTTTGTGATCTTCAGCGTCCAACAATTTGTATTCGCCTCTAAATCTCCACGACTTTCTCTTTTATTCGAAATCACCGCAAGTTTGCATTCTTGGCATAGTTTGCATGATTGGCGGCTTCCTAAAAGAATTAAAAATCATTTATTTTCATGGAAATAAAACAAATAAAGTCCTACATATAAGACACATACATAGAAGCTCTTTTAAAAGTGGCAATTAGTTTTAAAGGCATATTTCTGACACTTTTAGAGTATGACTTTTTTAATGTTTTTTTTGTTTTTTGGAGAGATAAGAAGGTTTAATTGAAATTATTTATATGATTGGAGTGATAAGAGATTAAAGTGAAGTTTTATCACTTCAAAGGGAGGTGTTTTGTATTCAAGGATTTGGGCTTTCAATTTTTGAAAATTCATCAAAGGCTTTAGAACTTGGAAATTTGGGACTTTTCAAGAAATAATGGCATTTGTAAAAGATTTCTAGTAGACATTGCATGGAGAAATTTGTAGAATGRGGAGAAAGGAAGCTTAGTTGAAAGCTTCATGTAACATTTGTATTAATAAAATTATTATTTTTTGTGGTTATGGTGTCCTAGATCCACYCAAAATTGAATAAGGGGATCTTAGGAACACCTTCCATTGTGTGTGTGTGCRAATGTGATTGTGCTAGTGGATGAAGATGATAATTTGTGTCTAGTATTTGACACATTACATTTGGCAAACAAACACCACACATCATTCAAGTTGTTGATCAAATCGACATTCAACAACAAGCAAATGCAACGAATATTCAGGCCCACAATTTAATGACAATCAAGCACATATGATCAAGCATATGTGAAGAACACTCTCAAGCATTCAAGTCGTTAACCACATCAATAATGAACAAATCAAAGTTTTCGAACTCAACACATCATGGAGCATTTTAAGTTAAATTGTAACTTGCAAACAATGTTTGTTGTAAGATTACTTGATCAAGTTGATTTGTACTTGCAATAGTGTATTTGTAAGTATAATTAAGTTGAGTTGAATTGAATTTGTAACTGCGTGCATTCTCGGTTAAGCCTAACACCCAAGAGTCATTGTCATTTTGAGTCGAAATTGACAAGGTTGAGTAGTTTAAACTCAAATCATTGTAAACATCACAGTTTGGGTGCATTTTTGGTGGTATCCGACACCCTCATCTTGCTAGAGACAAATTCAAATGAGTGTGACAAATTCAAGCGAGCGATTGAAGTGAGTGAGTTGTAAGTAAGCCTTATTTTGTCGAGTCAAATTGTAATCAGGATCTACCTACACAAGGAGACCTCATTTAGTGTTTTGAAATGGCTCAAAGTCTCAAATTATTAGAGTTGTTGAACACTCTAATAAACACCACTGAAGACAACACAGTAACATTGAAAAAAACAACTCTTCAATTAGTGCTAACTTGTTTGCAAGTGACGCAAGCGAAAGTTAGACTTCTTCAATCTCTATCCCAACTATTAAATGATGAAATCGGGGATCTCAAAAATCAACAGTCGGTGAAGTGCTCTAAACTAGCTTTTGTTCAGAACAACCCTCTCTATAATGATGATGATGATAATGATGATCAACAGTCAGTGAAGGAGCAACTCAGTAAGGCAACTGCAGATGCAGACGAAAATGAAGCTATTTTTTAACCTACATTTCAAGAGTTTTCTTTTGAGTTCAGTGAAGAAAACCTTTCAATGATGCAGCAACATACAGTAAATCCACTTCCATGGATTTCAAAGAAACAGGTTCAGAATACTCTTTCCAAACCCATCATATACCTTGGCAAGAAATCATTTACAACAAGAATATAATAGGACTTGGATATGACAAGGAAGTTACCTTTCATATTCCTGATTATTCCAAACCAATCCAGTTCCAAAGTGTTGGACTACTTCAATAAGTATCAACTTCACATGTCATAGTTGAGCATCATAATGCGAAGTGTCAACATTGTAATCGAGTTGGTCACATGGAGAATCAATGTTTTGATCTCCATCCTTGTCAGCATTGTGGCAAGCATAACCATTCTTCAGACGGATGTTCAACACTGAAGAAACCTGCAAGATTGAAGATTCACTATGAGTGGATCGATCATTGGCAGTGGTCATCAACAACCAAGCGATTATATAAGTCTTACCATAGAATTCAATCTCGAGTAAAGACCAATCTCGCAACACATAACATTTTTTGTACCTCACATAAGTGGTTCATTGTGGCGTAGCTTTCAAGCATGGCCCTCACGGGATGAGATAACATGTGGTTTTTTTCGCATGCCCACTTCATGTTGTACTCAAATGAAATAAGTATGGTACTATCTTGAGCCCAAAGGGGGGAGTACAATGATGCAACTCTTATTTACCTTAAGGGGGGGGAGTTCAAAATTCCAGTGAAGATGGTTCAAGAAACCACTTGAAGTCTCTCCTTTTAGTTGACAAAGGGGGGAATTGATGATGAAATTGAAGATGGTTTTCAAACCAAAAGTTTTGACAACAAATATGTCAGATGAGCATGAAATTTGTCAAATGGGTAACTACAGTCTATAGGTGACAGACTTTAGAAGAATTACGGTTCAATGACTTCCAATTGAATCATACACATTATATATTGGGATGTTGTTGGACACCTAAAAGTGTCAAAATTGGTTAGTGGTCATCCAAAACCACCAAATAGATGGTATCAATTGGTCAGTGATTATTCCAAACCACAAATTCAGAGAGCACTTTCAGTGATGCACTGATAGTAGAGTGGTGATACTACATGTTCACCAATTAGCAGAAGACATCAGATTCTTCTAGCTCAAATACTTGGAAAAATGATCAAATTGTCAAGCAATTAGGAAATGTTCAAATATTGCAGTTGTTCACTTCCATATCTCAGATCTCTTCCAGTTCATTTAGATGAACCATTCAACATCCAAATTGGCAGTTTTTCAGGTAGTTCTTCATTGAGGCTTAGCTCAGGATTTTCAGTATGAAGACTTGGAATTGATACCAGTTTATGCCTTATTGTCGGTATTATTGATCGGACTTGTGATTGAGGGGGGGGATGTTAGCCTATGGCTTACCTTACCAATCACTAAGTCTAATTGTCACCTATATTTGTATTATTCATTTAGGATATTAGTAATATATCCTCAAGTGATGACTAATGATTTAGTTAAGATTGCCTAGCCTAGTCATCATGTATGATTTTAGGATCTAGAGAAAATCTCTCTATGAGGTGGCATCACCCATTGTACTATAAATATGTAACATTGGTGTGAATACATAAGAGTTGGCTAGTGAGCCTTTTCCGTCATCTTGTTGTTCTTGTCTATATTTTATCAATGAGCTAGCAGGAAACAAAAGTATTGAATTTGACCATGATATATTGTAATGATTGGAGCTATATGAAGTCTTCAGAGAAAACCAATGTTCCATGACAGACTGAAGTACATTGAGATCAAGCATTATATTCTTCATGATGAAGTCCAGATGAAAGAAGTGGTTCTCCAATATATCTCCACAGATGAGTAGATAGCAAATATTTTGGTAAAGCCTCTGTCCAAGATGAAAAGTTTGTGTACTTAAGAGACAAGTTGGGGATCGTGGAGACAACTTCCTTATTGAAAAAGGAAGAGATTACTCCCAGGTTGGGAGGGAGCACTGATATGGTATTGATTTATGGACAGTCATTTTTCAGTTCGAAAAATGGTCCAGGATGAGCAGTTCCTTTCTAGTTCGGAAAGTGGTTTGAGATTTATGACGAACATGCATTTTCCAGTTCGGAAAAAAGTCCAAATCGGACAGTCATTTTCGTAATGAAAATGGTTCAATAGATTGTTGATGTATCATAGACAATGATTCCCCTTATGGCCAGTGTGGGGGAATGATCTATGAAAGTCATTCTTCTTGGCAGTCACTCTAAGAAGTGATCAAGTAGAATGGTCTGTCTTGTCGGGCAATCATTCTTTCGAAGTTCACAGTTGTGAGCAGTGTCTAAGAATGGTCTGTTTTGGAGGTTGGTGCAGGACAATCATTTCCTTAGGAAATGGTCCAGACAACCATTCCCTACGGAAGACTCATTCTCTCCAGGTTGCACTATGATTAGTGCCAGAGGAATGGCCCAATTAGGTGAATGGTCCAGGTTCAACAATCAAGGACATGCATTCCCTAGGGCAGACTCATTCTCTCTAGGTTGCACTATGATTAGTGCCAGAGGAATGGCCCAATTAGGTGAATGGTCTAGGCTTAGAAATCAAGGACAATTATTCTTCTATGCTTGAGAATAATAGTCCAGATATCCCATAGCTGATGTTTTACTTTATGAGGGAAGATGCTCTTCCAGATCTCACAGATGTGAGTGGAAGAATGGCCTAGATGACTCAGTTTGTATCATGATATTGTTATGCAGGTTGATATCGGATGATATGATTACTGTGGAGATTGTACGTCTCTAGACAATAGTTGTATGCCACTATGGTGGATGTGTTCCACTGGTTGTGACTATGTGTCACTAGTTAAGTAGTCGTGTGCTACTTGGTGTGGTTGTGTACCATTGGATAGTAGTTGTGTACTACTATGGATAGACATAGTTGTGTTCTATTGAATGGAATTGTTCTGATTGTCATGAAGACTATCAGTAGTGTTGGAAATGATTACCAACTAGATGGATAGTCAATAGTGTTGGAAATGATTACCAGCTAGATGGATAGTCAGTGTGTTAGTGGACAGACATTCTCCAGGCGAAAAATGGTCCAAGACAATTATTCTTCTAAGACGTATGTCTGGATTAGAAGAATAGTCCTTGTAGCCCATGGCGTGGCTTCCAGCATCTATTGGAACAGTTATTCTTCCAGGACATATGTCCGGATTAGAAGAATGGTTCTTGTATCATTCTGTGGAGTGAATGACTTATTCAGCATCATGCATGATTACTCAGATGAAGTATGGCTTTGAGAGATGATGCAGTTGATGTTATCAGATGATATTGATAGTGATGATGGTGCTTGTCATTTGATCATGAGATAGCATATGTGGCTATGATGAGGCTATCGATTGAATGGTATGTTTGTGCTTAAGACCATTACCTTTAATACCTTCCTAGCTAGGAGGGAAAGTTGATATTATGGTAGTTGCGGGAGGTATTAAACCTCCACGTGTAACCCTGAAAAGACTAGAATATTCCAGGAAGCAAGAAGAAACCCTAAAGCATTGGACATAACCCTAGAAGACAAGTCAGCTAAAGAAAATAATTAATATATAGTTTTTAGCCTCCAAAAAGAGAAGTCGGCCTAGACAGCTAAGAAAGAGCAGTATAAATACATGATTCCAAAGCTCATTTGGACACACACAGCTCGCAACTGCAGAAATTTAGTAAGTGCGCAAGTTTGGAGAGTAGTTGCAGTTGCAGCTACTGCAACTTGTATTTTCGGTTTTAGGCTTGGACTTTCTCTTGGTTATGGTTTGGACTTTTTGCTTGGTACGCTAGCTCTAGAGAGTGATACGCTACCTTGATTGGCTATTAGGCCTAGGGTTTGCTTCCAGAATTATTCTTTGTCAAGATTAAGGTGCTCGAGGGTGGATTCAGCCTATGGTTGGGTTACAATATTGTTATATTGTCTACGGTAAAACGACCACACCTATTTTTTCCAGCAGTTACCTTGATTGGCATGATAAGCAACCATTTAGGTGCACACAATGGGGGAGTTAGTTGCTTGATTGGGGGATGTACCTACCTAGGAGAAGCGTTAGGCACTTGGATGAGGGCACTTAGCCCTCGGAGCTTGGGACTATGTGATACACACCTTGAAGTTTGGACACTTGACTTGGAGATGCTTGGGTTGAGGAGCATACTTCATGGAGGTTGGTCATGGACCCAGACACATGTTGAGGAGGAGCATTGGAGCTTAGTGTAGCATTGACACATATGAGAGTAGAATTGGGCACATAAGAAGGCATGTGGCACATAGTTATAGAATGAGCACCTTGAGTGAGGACACTTGGATATCATCATGGAAGACGAGCATTAGAGTAATAACTTGTTGGAGAATGCACCATCTTGGAGCAGGGATGTTGAGCCTTAGGAGATTCATGCTAGGAAGGAATTTCATCTTGGAGGTTGGCTAAACCTTAGCTTGACAAGTGTAAATCCTTGTATTGTAGAGCGATTTTTGTGGGGTTACCTTGTTGGTTATTTGTATGGACACATGTCCTTGTTTTATGTTAGCTTCCACCTATTGTATATACAATGGGTAGAGAGAGCTTTGTCATATCATTATCATCATTTTGTATGTTATTCATTATATTGTTTTGGAAAAGTCTTTTAAGGAGCAAGACGTTAAGATTCATGAGAAAATCCTAAGAGAAGACAAGAATAGCAAGAGAGGTCTTCGGTGTCCATGGAAATATTGCTCTTGATTCATTTTCCTTGGAAAGATTGTTGTTGAGATGCTAGGGTTTACTCTTGTGAGAGGTTAGGACTTGTGTTATGCAAGTAAACCCTGAAAAAGAATATGACATTTGAGATAACGATGGTTCGTGTGGCTCTTGTTGTAGCACTAGTGTTTCTACCCTAGTAGAAAGAGAGTGGAGCTAATGCCTTGCATGATTTAGTAGCCTTGTTCTTGTATGCTACATGGAGACTAGAAGATCATGGAGAACCTAGCATGGTGTGATGCCTTTCTTGGAAGAAGACTCGATTATTGTACTCTTGATGTTCCATGGAGGTCTTGGTGCTCGTGTTAATACAAGAGTTGAAGACCTAGGGTTTGAGGACTCAAACCCTATAATGGACATGTAGATGGAGGTTAGTGCTATAGTTGTCTTGTTATGTACTTGTGTGATGCTAGATGGCTAGGATTTGTAAACCCCAAGGAAGACAAGAGTGCTACTATGGAGAGTTACTGTGATACAAGCTTGGTGTATGTGTCGTGGATGACTTTTCAATGCTGATGCTAGCATGTTGATGACTTTTAGTGGAGTGACCAGCTTTGGTCAAGGGAGATTCCTAGCTAGGAGTTGGTGGCTAAGGTTTTCTATGGTTTCCTAGGGTTTGGAGAACTTGAATTGTACTAGCATTGTGATAAGGTTGTGATATGTACTTGTGCTTCATTATATTAATATATTTGAAATTTCAAACTGTCCAAATTTTGTGTACTTGCAGACTTGATTTTAGGATTATATTATCTTCATTATTGAGTATATTTCAAAGTTTCTTGTTCATGTTGATTTGACATAACATATAGGTGAATTGATTAGATGATTTAACACATCCAAAAGATAAAGGAGTAGAATCACTGCAGTTATATTCTGTTGTAGCAAGATAAATTAGATATATTATACACTTTCAAAAGTGTGCCCTAAGCATTGTAGCATTGTGGTATTGAAGTACATTCATAGTATTTATTTTCTTGGACTGCCAGGTGAAATTGTGTTGAAGGAAACAGAAATATTACTACTGCAATTTAATATTTCAGATCAACCCTAAGGCTGAAAGTTCACAAGGAATAGATCCACAAAACCTCAAGGTTGAGGTGAAATTTCAAAAGTTGCATTAATTGCCCAATTCTTGAAATTTCTACAACTCGACAGCTCTCACATGCGATTGGAATAACTACACTATATTTTCAGCAATTTTATTTTGTAACACCAATTTACAATAATTACACACTCATGTGCAAAGGTTGTCACAACAAAAGATAATAAGCAGACACAAATGCTGAAATTTAATTCAACTAGTGGTATTGCCTCTTTGTGAAATAATGATATTAATCATTTTAATTAAAAAGAGACTATTCCTGCTGAGCTGATGTGATCATAGCAGAACTCTACAATCATAGTATCTAAAATACCTACAAGTGTGCATATAGTGATCTTGTACTCAAAGTATAAAATAAAAACTCCTATGAAAACTATCGGCTCAGAACTTTCGTAGAAATTGTAATGTTGAGGCTAATAACAACTTCAAAGGTTCCAAAACATTTTCTAAAACATTAAATCTTAAAAGCCGTGAGGTAATAAGAAAACCAATCTCTCAGTATATTGCAATGCCAATAAGATGAAGAACAGTTTTCAGGGTGTGCTAAGGCTTTCACATTTTCCACCCTTCCTCAAATTTAGCGCTACATAAAGCTCAAGGACCATAATCAGCATTGTCTATGCAGAAATTTTCTATGCATAGACAACAAAACCATCATTCCATTTACACCATTCTTTACATATGCTCTGCAATTATATTAAACTGTACTATAACAGAGATACAGCATGTTCAAACCTTAAAAGGATTCATGTAACACATTATCCATGCAAATTTGAGCATCAACCCACCAACATAAAGCAACTAAATTATCTAGAGTAATATTGTCAGACTCAGCTGGCTTGTGACTCAGGAAGACTCTTTTCAGACTCAGCAAAGAGAAAAAATACTCAAAATATGATCTGGCGAGTTTTAGAGGAGTCTGGCGAGTTTCAGAGGAGTCTGGCGAGTGGGGAGTATGACAGAAGATTCTCTAAGAGTTACTCTTTTCAGCAGTGACTTGGCAAGACTCGGCTAGACTCTGGAGTCCGAAAAGTGTCTGACAACACTGATCTAGAGTTCCACAGAGCTGAAAACTTTCAAGGACTCAAAGTAAGTTGCCATAGTGCAAATCTGAGAATGATTTGGAAAATGTAATACCAACAAATCACCTAGACGTGTTTAGACCTTTGAAGAACTAAGATAGACTGCCATTAGAGGAAAACTGAGCATCAACTGAGAAATGTCAGCAGGCCAAAGCACGAAGCTCCCAAAGACCTTACTGAACAGTCCATAATCCATGCTCAACATGGTCAGTAGAACTCCCTACAAGGCAATGAAGCAGATGAATAAATTCAAGGAGAAAAATAAAATAAATAATTGAAATTCTTCCCTGCAGTAAGGAAATCCCAATATTATTTTCTAGCTCAACTCAAGACTTACCAGTATATGACCAATGAGGATGTTATGAGCTATAAGTACATAAGAAAAATGACCTGGCCCCAAAAGCAAACTCCAACAGTCCATCGCCTTGTAAATGCCCCTTGGAGATGCTATGATTCTGTCGTATTTGATTATGCTCCAAAATGTAACACCACCAAACCAGCTGGTCCTCGGAGTGTAGTCAAACAGTCCTTGACCCATGCTTCTATAAGGGAACGAAGAATTTAAACCCATGCTAAGCATGGTTGGTAAAGCTCCTACAACACAACGGAGCAGTTAAAATTTAAATACACTCAACAATGGACAAAATTATACCATTACATCTATGCTCCCTGGCAAGGGGAAGCTCTTGTTATTATTTTGAAATAGACACTAGAAAAACAAAGTAAATTAAGCTCGTTTCAATCAACCCTATACATGTAATCGTGTTATCATAAAGTTAATTTTTACAGGGCCGATTTGCCACATATAACTTTGCTAGTGTAATTAACAAAAAGCAACCATACAGACAACGATGTTAACCTCTTTCTTTGAAAAATGAAATGAGACATCCACAATTTGTTCACGGCTTGATGAAGGATAATTTTTTTCCTATTTTTGTTTTGGCATTTATTATGTCATTTGACGCTGTTGGCTCCACCAACATGTGCAAGATTATTTCTTTATAGAAAAGAATATCATAGATTTGTCACTAGGCTTAGATTTTAACATAAATAAGTTAAAGGTTCTTTTTCCTATCAAGTATTAGGGAAAGAATGTTTTCACCATCATGTAAGAGGCGAACTTTGGAAAATTCTGTATTTCAAAGCTTCTATGGACCATAAGTCATAGGCACAGCTTGATGAGAAATTGACCGCACAAGATATAGAAGACAATAGCGCACAATTCCAGTACAAGTTGCTTCAGCCTGTTTGTACTTAATGTTGATGCATGAATTTGTCGTTGCCATTGATCAACAAACATCTGTTTAAGAGTTAGGAACCAGTGTGGCTGTTAAAACTTAAAATAAGAGCAAGCTCCTAGATTTCATAATGAGAATCTGAGATATCAGGGTTGAGATCTTTACTGAGAAGCTTGGTATCCAATATTATCATCCGAAGAATATCACCCCCTGAAATAGCTGGCAATTGGATTGCGAGAGATAAATATGGATTGCTATAGCTAGCAAATAGCTTGGAATGCCTATTTCTGAAGATTGATACAAAAAGGTGGAATTCACCCTGGAGTACCCCAGGTTGTTATTTAACAACTAGGTGCATTTAATAATGATTTGTCAAGAATAGGTAATTTTAATATGCTGGAAAATTTACCAGATAGTAGGAAACTAATTAAAATAGTAGCAAAACTAGTTTAAAAAATCAATAAAATTAGATTAACATATCAATCTGAATGACCACCAGGTTTGCAATTTTGCACATAATAACAATTTAGCACATTCTACGTCATATCAGCAGTACCTTGTCCAACACGTTCATGAAAGCCTGCTAATGATATAAGAGAATTTTGCTTCCGTCTGAGGACCTCAGGATAAAACCTTGTAGTGACACTCACATTTACAGCCACGGATGAGAAAGAGAGCAGACTTCGATTCAAAGATGTATTTGGAAAATCAGAATCCAAACCTTCATCAGTTCTCCTGTGTTTCTCTTTTTAATCCTGGGCACCCAATGTTGTTAGAAAAGCTTTGTTTGTTTTTGTTTTCAAGTATCGTTACCAGTAATCACCACAGGAACATAATCCATCTTTGAAATGATGGAAACGGTTTGCATCCCTGACAGTGATTTCTCGCCCAACAATCTTGGAGATGACTTTGGTAGCACTATGACAGTCACCACATACACGAAGGTTCTTTATGATCCTCAGAGGTGTCCCCGGGCATGTATTTATTAGCCCAAATATAATAGCCAGCTTCTCACTATGACCACAAAGCATGTATTCCTTCTCCTCCTCTTCGACATCATGCAGTACGAAATTTGTATCAGGCACATATCCCTCCTCCTTCATCTGTGTGGCTAAATTTTCTAAGGTTGCATAAATTGCTTCTGATTGGGGTTGTGATCTATCTCCCACACGGAATGCATATACCTTATTCTTGATCTCTATCCAGGCACATCCAGGGTTCTTTTGCAACCCCTGCTCTCTCATCGTTTTTCTCACCTTTGCTACATCATCCCACCGTCCAGCTGCACTGTACATGTTTGACATCAGCACATAATATCCAGCAGTTTCAGGCTTCAAGTTAAAAAGACATTCTGCCACGCGTTCTCCAAGCTCGATATTGGAATGAATTCGGCATGCACCAAGCATAGTACCCCACACAGCAGCACTGGGTTCAAATGGCATTTTCTTAATGAATTCCTCTGCTTCATCTAGGCACCCAGCTCGACCAAGTAGGTCAACCATGCATGCATAGTGTTCCATTCTGGGAGCAATGCCATAATCTTTTCTCATTGTATGGAAGTATTGCCAACCTTCAGCTACCAGCCCAGAATGGCTACATGCAGACAGAAGAGCAACAAAGGCTATGTGATCTGGTTTCATGCCAGACTGTTGCATTTGAGAAAATAGCGCAACAGCTTGCTCACCATTCCCCTGCATCCCATGTCCTGCAATTATGGCTGTCCATGAGATAATGTCCTTTGCTGACATTTGATCAAACACGCTCTGCGCAAGTCTAATGTTCCCACATTTGGCATACATGTCTATAAGGGCATTCCCCAGTATAACATGTGTCTCCAATCCATTTCTTAGTATGAAGCTATGGACCTCCTTCCCCTGTTGAAACATTGCCAAGCGGGCAATTATCGGGAGAACACTGGCAATGGTGACATTGTTGGGTTTCATGTCCACCAGACGCATTTCCCGAAAGAACCTTAAAGCTTCATCATCATGTCCACAGTGGGCATAACCTGCAATCATGGCATTCCATGATATCACCGTTTTATTAGACATTGCATCAAATATATGCCAGGCATCCTCTGTACTTCCACATTTAGCATACATATCAATAAGGGCATTTTCCACAACCTCGTTCGACTCAAACCCACTACTTACAGCATAACCATGAATCGCCTTCCCTTGTTGCAGAGCCGTTAGCTGTGCACATGCTGGGAGGACGCTCGCAGCAGTCACTTCATTGGGTTTCACACCTGCCAGCTGCATCTGCCCAAAGAGCTTCAAGGCCTCATCGCCATTACCATTTTGGGCATACCCTGCTATAACAGCATTCCATGTAACCAAATTTGGTTGAACGCCTGTCAACTGCATTTGACAGAACAACCACATTGCCTCATTACAACGCCCATTCTGCGCATATCCTCCGATCATCACATTCCACGAAACCACATCTCTTTCCGATATTTTGTCAAACACTTGGCGTGCATCATCTAGCCTCCTGCATCTTCCATACATCGCAACGAGGGCGTTCTCAACAAAAATATTACATTCGAATCTGCTGTTCTTTATATAATCGTGAATCTCCAAGCCCTGTTGCAGAATGCCCAATTGGGCACAGGCCCTGAGAACAGGGGGAAACGTATAATTATCAGGCTTCACTCCAGCCCTTCGCATTTTGTGGTAAAGCTCAATAGCCTCATCAAAGTAGTTGTGCATAACATATCCCCCAATGATGATATTCCATAATAAGACATCTTGTTTGGGTAGTTTGTCAAACATTTGGCGTGCATATCCCAAACTTCCACAGTTGCAATACATTGTTACAAGCTTAGTTTGTATTAACATATTTGTGTGAATTCCAGTTATAAGAATGTGGGTATGGAGATTCTTACCTCGTTGGAGAGATTTCGTGTTCTGCAAAAGAGAAGCGTAAATATAAGAGTCCACTGGAATGTTGGCAGCTGCCTCAATTTGGTTCTCTCTGAGGTTTTCACCACTGAGTTTCAGTTGGGCTTGTGGGGATGAGGCTTTCAGACCGCCATGAACGAATCTAGTGCACAAATACCTTGTCTTCTTACCACGGACTATCATTCTGAGCAAACTTGTCGTTTGAAATCAGGAGGTTGAATATGCAAGACTTTCTCAAAGTAGCCTCGACATTTTTTTTTTTTGACCATGGGAACAACAACCTCCCAAGAGTATATCCAACAGCCCGCAAGCCAGATATACCAATAACTTGTGACTCAGCAGGGGCCGAGACGTCCCGAGGCCCACCGAAGTGAACCTCTATCCCAGGGGTCGTCTACCCTTCCAGCCTTGTCACAACGGGCCAATATGAGCATCCCTACCCCCCGCAGGGTTTTGAACCTGTGACCTCCCCGGAGATAACACAATGTAACCTCGACATTACGTTTGACATCCATATGCTTTGTAGGGAAGGTAGAGGTGTTGTTTAAACAACTTTCTCAATGTAACCTCAACATTACGTTTGGCATCCATATGCTTTGTAGGGAAGGTAGAGGTGTTGTCTAAACGTTGCATTTTTCATTTTTCATTGGAATCCAGCGATATAAATTTAGGCGAAATCATATTTTTTTGTTGTTTAAATTGGATTTTTCAGGTCATAAATGAATTCAGCAGGTTGAGAAACCATGTGAAAATATTGAAATACTTAGATTATACATATTTAATCATTCTAATCTACAAATCCAACAATGTCTCACAAGATTTCTGACAAAATTAAACTAATAATATTTCCCAAAAGAACCAAAACTTAAAACTTTTAAACTACTAGGAGGGTGGAGTCTTTAGAGGTTCCTTGCATGTCATGTCTTGTGTTTCATTGCAAATTTGATAAAGAAAGAGTTGTTTTCATTATGTATTGCATTTCAGCGATAGTCAATGAAAACATTCCTTGCCTAAGTTGCGCTTCATTTTTCTCTCTTACAACAAAGATTAAGATCCTAGGGAGTTCGTCCATGTAACCAGTCTCCCAAGTTGTTATTCATTTTTCACTCTTATAATAAAAGATTAAGATCCCAGGGAGTTCATCCATGGGACCATTGGAGGTTTTAATTAATACTTTATACGAAATCCATCAAGCTTGTGTAAAATATCATCTTGGTTTGTATATCCATTGGGGTAGCAATTCCATTTTAACTATTATATTACATCTCGTCTCAACCACTATACTACATTCATCTCAACCACTAGACCACATTGTGAAGAACCAACTAGACCATTTCAAAGTGAAGGACTTAGAAGGTAAGGACTTAGGTGTCCTCATTTCAAGTTTTAGAGATTAACAATCTTTGTTTCTTTTTGTCTTGTGCAATTTTTTTTTAATTAGTACTTCATATGAAATTTATCAAACTTGTGTAAAATATAATCTTGGGTTGTATATCCATTGGGTTAGCAACTCCATTTTAGCTATTATATTACATCCCATCTCAACCACTAGACCACATCCTCAAGAACCAACTAGACCATTTCAAGGTGTAGGATATATTAATGTAGTGTAGAGTTTATTTATGATAAAATACCTTTTGCATCTCTAGATTGCTATTACCATTGTTATGCACTAAAAGGTAAGGACTTAGGTGTCCTCATTTCAAGTTTTTGAGCTTAACAATCTTTGTTTCTTGTTGTCTTATGTGAGTTGGGGGGGAGGACATAATAGGTCCTTGGTTATTACGCCTTCTCTTCCTCTGTCATCCTTGGAAAGATAATTTTATAGTTATTGATTGGGTAGTGATGTTTTGTTTCATATTGTCTCATCCTATTCATGGGGAAATTGGCTACCATCACACCTCATTGTTTGGCTTCCTCCTTCCTTTCATTGTCCTTTGGTTAACACTCATTGGGTGTATGTTGATTCTCCACCCACAGAATCTTCATCCCACTATCCTTGGTAGAAACCAACCAAGCAACTTCCTTCTTAGTGTCAATCCTTTTGGGTAGTCTTTGGCTTCTTTCCTACAAGATATTTTTTCTATGTAGCATTTGTGAAGGTCAACATCAAAATCTTTGTAACATGGATAGCCTTGCCCACCAAAAGTAGGAATATATCTAGAATATATCTTGCATGTTTCCAATACCTAAGTTATCACTATTAGAGGACACTCAAGCAACAATTCAAGTATCATTATTAGAGGCTATTCACACAATAACTTCCCCTTTCTTTATAAATGATTCTTTGGACATTGATATTTAATCCTTCCTCTAAACTTCTTGCAAGTAACTATAATCCCTTGGATTTTGAACAATTGGAACCTTGGACTCTCTCAATCACTCATCAACTTAGTCATATGCAAATTCATCTCTCTCACTTGAAATTGCAACATCCAAGCAATATCACCTTGTACGCTTAGAGTGCATGTATCTCTAAGCTTCTCCAAAAACCCAATCTATTGTTCAAATTGAATATGTATATGCTAGCAACTATGGAAGCAAGGACTAGCATGCCTTCCCGAGACATGGGAAGAATACTCTATACCAATATTTTATTTATTATCTAAAAACATGTATTATCCCTATACCAATCAATGGGAAGAATACTCTATACCAATATTTTATTTATTATCTAAAAACATGTATTATCCCTATGCCAACTAATGGATGGGGTGGAAAAACTAATAACTTCTTCTCAATCACCACTCCATATGTAAGTGTCAAAGTGGCATCTTTAACCACATCTTCCCTTCCAATTGGCATCTCAAGTGCACATGGGAAAAATTCAAAGGGAGATATATTGATCCTAAATGGTGGTGAGTCTTTTATCCACAATACTCTCCCCTTGATAGTTAACTTAGATTTCTTATCCTTCACGCTAAGCAAAGGCTATGGTAATCACCTCATGTTTTCATGTGCACAACAACGTCTTCTTCCACTCTTTATTCCCATGATAATCATCAACTCAACCATTCAAAATTCATTTTTTCTCTAATCAATTCACATCTTGATTCATTTCACTTAAAGTATCTACAGTGTAATCTATCTCTAGTTATGGTATACATAGAGGTTTATGTGTAGGTAATTTTTTAGTGTTCTACCCTAACTTCCCTACTTTGGATACTTAGTAGTTAGTCAATCAATGTATGAGGCTATCTTAATGGGTAGTTAATGTAAAAAGGGTCATCTTGATTAAATAATTCCCATTAGGTAGTTGGTACCCACTGATGATAGGACCACAAGTAGTTATGGTTTTCACTATTAGAAAGTTATTTATATAGTTAGAAGAAGATGGTATGTTATGTGAAGTGTTGTCATTGTAATTGGAGCTCTATTCATAAGAGGTTTCCCCCTCAAAGAGGCTTGTGAACATTGCTTACTCTTTTGGAGATCTTTAATACAAGGGATATATTCCGCAGGTTTCATCTTATTTGATCTTGTATAAATTCTTTTCCATTTAATTCCTATGAATATTGTTTATGTTCTGCTATTTTTTATGATTAAGTACATTACAAGTAGTCTCATAACTCTTTCTTGAGACAACACGCACATAAATTTTAGACAAAACAAATTAGGCTAGAGATATGATCTAACGTCTTTATATAACATAGAGATCTATCATTCTACAAGAAAATATGAGGCTGGGGAATAATACATGTAGGCAATACAAGTGATGTCACTTGGTTGAACACCCTTATAACCCTTATTGGTACCCCTTTGAGTAGTACCACCTCAAATGGCACATGTATATGGATTTGTCTTCCACATACTCTCAAGGATATCAAAAGGCCACTAGGTGCACCATAAACCATCCTTAATTAAACATTTTGACCGTCTTGTTTCTATAGTACACCAAGAAAACACTCGGGTGATCACTCTTTAGTACTTGGGAATATCGTAGTATAATTAAGGGTAAAATCTATCCTTCTTAGTTAGTTCTATGAGAGACTAGGTTGAGTAATATTGTTGGAAACTCACACGTATATCAAAGAGGTATAGCACCTGATACTCCTTTGTCCTTATGACCTTGTAAACCTTGGCCTCTGCAACATAGGCCATGAAATTCCTGCACAAAGTAAACTGTTGAGAATTTGGGGATTTCTTCAACACAATAATAATTAGTGGGAGTAATACTCCTATAGTAACAACACCCTTGCAAGAGACCTATCTCAAAATATTCCTTGTGTAACATTGATCATCATGGTATCACTCTCAATTAACCATTTTTCAGTGGACTTGACAGTGACAATTGTTGGCAACCTATCTCAAAAGACACTTTGTGTGGCATTGATCACATTGCTACAATTCCCTAGTAACATTTTTTTGTGGACCTGAGACTCCCTAATGGAAACCAGGTCCTAATATATGGACAACAGGGTTACCTCATTGGAAATTTCAGTCAAAAAGATATCTAGCCTATTGGATAACATAACACTCAATCTTGAAAATCTTGTGGATTAGCTCCCCCAATGAGAAGGGAAGCATAAGGATTAAATTAATCCTTCCCTTGAGGAGGCCTCTATAGAAGGGGCACATCTCACTCAAAACCCCTTTCGTGACAACAATATGTGGAATTATTTTTCCAAAGTAGATGAATAAGTTTGATGGGATAGTTATCATGGATGGGTTACATAGATGGAACATTATTTATCCCTCCATGAAATTACAGATGACATGATGAAACTCAGGTTGGGGGAGTTATACCTGGATCCAGAACATTGGCAATGACATAAGAATTCCTATGGGGTTACACTGCTTGGAGCTAGTTTGTGAAATCCATCTCTACTCATTTTGAAAGGGACCCTCACTATTTGGGAAAACTAACTAAGTTGTGCCAAACAAGCACAATATAAAACTTTATAGCAGCGTTTGAGCAATTGGAAATCCACACCGAGGGCTTGAATGACTCCCTTTTTAAAAATGCTTCATCAGTGGTTTTAAGGAGGACATTACCTAGATACTTGGTTGGATCCTCTCAACATGCCCTCGAAGTATAAATGCTCATCAATGTCCATGTCAAAAGATCATCCTTTGATCCCCTCCCTTGCCCTCCTATGGAATTTACTGCCACTCCCCCTCCATCTCAACCCTTACAGGTCCATAAATTATCTCAGGAAGAAATGGACAATCATAATGCCTTTGAATCTGCTATAATTGTGATGGGAAGTTTTCCAAGGGGCATAAATGCAAAGAACAAAAAATCTTTCAAATGGATGTGTCCCAACTTGAACACCATGAGGGAATTACTTGGGAAGGCTCTACAAATATGGAAATATAGGACACAAAAACAATGTCTCTAGATGATCCCATCCATAGCCACATCAAGAGGAACCCTCGATTTCCCTCCATGCTTTGCATGGCTTGTTCGCTCCTCAAACCCTATAGTTTATTGGCTACATCAAAAACATAAAGGTGATTGTTTTAGTTGATAGTGGAAGTGCCTACTATTTTGTTCATGAGAAAGTGGTTGAACAAACCCATTGTTATGTCAACGTAGTACATAATTTTTCAGATTATGATAGCCAATGGCAGCATGGTGAGATCTGGTGTCAAGAGTGAGAAGGTGAGACTTCAACTAAGAGAATGTTAGCTCAAATCCAACATGTTCGCTATTGAAATGGGTGGTTGTGATGTGGTACTCGGAGCTCAATGGTTACAAAAATTGGGCTCAAATACCATGGACTTCTAAGGATTGTACATGATATTTACTAAATATGTCTAGCAACTACACTCAAGAGGATAAAATATGGCTCATAATTATTTGCTCTCATTGTATGGAAAATATATTGAAGAAAGGCTACTCTGACATTATTTTCCAATTCAATTCCACCCAAGTTATCAATGGCCCACCACAAGAGATCCACTATGATTTGTAGATGATATTGCATAAGCATCAACAAGTGTTTAACACACCTTGTGGCTTACCCCCTTCATAAGGTGAGAATGATCATGGTATTCCATTGATTATAGGTAGTCAACCACCCAATGTGTGTCTTTACAGACACCCTTTTGCAAAAAATAGAAATTGAAAATATTATCTAGGAATCGTTGGACGTGTGTGTTATTTGTCCCAACACTAGCCCTTATTCATCACCATTGGTCATGATATCAAAGAAAAAAGAAAATTGGCACAAGTGTCTGGATTCTCATGCTCTTAATAATCTCACCATCAAGTTAATTTTTCCCATCATGATCTCTTGGTGAGCTTCATGGTGCCAATTTTTTCACTAAATTGGACATTCGCTCAGAATACCACCATATACAGATGAAGGAGGTAGACATTCCGAAAAGAACCTTCCGCAGTCATGAAAGACATTATGAGCTTTTAGTGATACCCTTTGGCATTTGCAATGCCCCATCCAATTTTCAAAGCCTCATGAATAATATTTTTGTACCTTTCCATGCAATTTTATGCTTGTATTCTTTGATAATATCTTGATTTATAACAAAATATGGGTAGCACATCTGAAGCATGTTGATAGAGCCTTGCAAATCCTTAGGGACACCTAATTGTTCCTCAAATATTCACAATGTTCTTTTATTGCTATAGAGATAGAATACTTGAGTCGCATTTTAAGTTAGGATGGGGTGCAAGTGGATCCCACAAAAATTGAAGCTATGAAGGCTTTTCCATGCCCCCAGACTTTGAAAAGCTTATGGGGTTTCTTAAGGCTCACGGGTTAGTACCAAAAATTTGTAAAAAAGTTATGGATGGATTGTAGACCCCTTAATTGTCCTACTCAAGAAGAATGCCTTTGTGTGGAATAAGGCAACCGAGTAGGCATTTTTCTCCTTAAAGGAAGCCATTTGTAGTGTTATAAGAAAAATATGGCCATTGAGACAAATCCCACCTATCCAACAATGAATTTGATTACATCCTCTTTGGTAGCTCGGCATGAGGCAGAGACTACATGTACCTCAAATGGTTTTTTGTCTAAGGTGATGAAAAAGGGGAAGAAGGAGAGTTGATGAACTTGTGTAAAATTTGTCTTAGGACCACCCAACTTGGATATTGTCCTCCCTCAACTCCCGAGGTGGCCGAAAAGACCTAAGGTTGATTTTTTTGGACAGGGGGGTGAAAATGAGCTTGTTGATTTTTGGACTAGCAAACTAATAAGAGTGAACAACACGTTGTTCGCTCCCTTATGGCCTTGGGAAAAAGTTCTAAATTGGTTCCTAGGGTAACCTAAGGTCCAAAACAATTACCCGGTGAATGGCTTATGCAAAATTACTAGAATCTAAGAGTCAAAATTTCTTTGGAAAGTTATAGCCATGAAATTTAATGTGGTTGGAAGCTATGAACAACAAGAACATAGTTACCAACTTAATGAGAACTGTGACCTCAAAACGAGAACTCTAGCCTTTAAAACCCATATTTTTGCATAAAAAATATGAAAATCAACCCCCAAATCAAAAAGTGGTGCTACCGGTAGCACCATTTTTTTGTAACCGGGTCAAAATTGCAACTTTTTTCAAGAATGGGCTTAAATGATCAAATGGTTTCTCAAACAAACTTAAAATCAACCCCCAAATCAAAAAGTGGTGCTATCGGTAGCACCATTTTTTGTAATTGGGTTAAAATTACAACTTTTTTCAAGCATGGGCTTAAAGGATAAAATGGTTGCTCAAAAAAACTCTAAAATCAACCCCCAAATCAAAAYGTGGTGCTACCGATAGCACCAATTTTTCTAACTAAGTCAAAAATACAACCTTTTTCAAGCATGGCCTTAAAACATAAAATAGTTGCTTAGAAAAACCTTAAAATCAACACCTAAATAAAAACATGACACTACCTAAAGTAAAATGTTTTTTCTAAACGTCCCTGAGGTGTAGGACAGTTTGTGACAGAGTGTGTTGTTAAGGCACTCTGTGATGTTAAAGTCATCGGTTCGAAACCTGCGGGGACAAAAAATCTAGCCATGTTAAGGGTTGGTGTGGCTCAGGCCGGGTGCGATCCCTCGATGATTTTGATGGCTTAGATGCCCCTGAGTCACAATTTCTCAACCACAGGCTAGTCCCGCAGGTCAAGGACAAACTAGCAAATAAAAAAAAAATGTTTTTTTTTTTCTAAACGTTAAAATTACAACTAATTATGACCTAATTCAAAGTGTGGCCTTGACAACAAATTCCTACACAAATAAAAAACCCAAAATTGGATCCTAAATGGTCACTTGAAAATTTATTTACTATTTTTTTTTCTTAAATTTACATTAAAAAATAAATAAAGGGAAAAGATAAAATCTTCACAAATATATATTTTTTAGTGAGGACAAAAACAAATTTAAAAAATATATATTCAAAATCCAAATTAAAAAAAAAAACAACAACAACAAAACTTAACAAAATGGTGAAAACCAAAGAAAAACTAAAAAGAAATGAAAAAAATTTAAAATTTCGCTAAAAAAAAAAATGTTTAAAAGAACATAAAATCTCTTCATACTTAAAAATGATAAAAAAA
>JZKD02S1750526.1:54176-72143 GCA_000966675.3 Picea glauca
TTCGACTTGGACCGTTTTGCCTTCTAACGTGATGGGAAACGAAGGAAGGACATCGTAAGGCTTAAAACTGGAGCCATTGAAGGCTTTAAGAGTGTTCTGGGATTCATTCAAAGGAGGAGAGCCAATGTCTTTCCAACAAGCAAGATACATAACACATGTCAAGGCACCCTCATCGATAACAGTTCAGCAAATGTTCTTGTCAGAGACAACAACTTGGATCTGGAACGCAAGTTGAGGGGGTAACCTTGGAATGTGATCTTCCAAGTCAAAGACTATCAAATTCGTATCTGTCAGATCGATTCCACCAATAGCTTTCAACAAGGCCTTCTGTTGTGTGGGACAAGTCTGAAGGACTTCAAGGGCTGACATCACAGAAGGTGTTTGGGCCAGATCTTATACAATGTTGTAGTTCTAGGCTGCACGAGCATGAGGATTGAAAGCCGATTTCTGAACGACGCCCTTGGGGGGGGGTCGCAGAACTATGTCGAGGCTCAGTCGTTCGAGATGAAGAGGACCGGTAGTAGGTGTAGTTGCTATAGAGGGTTGTACCAAAGAAGGGGGTAAATCGTCAACCTTCTCCTTAGAAGGAGAATAATCTTTGGCTCGAGTAGTGAGTGCAACGTTGTTCTTCTTAGAATCACCAGTACACATCAAAACATAAGAGGTGGTGGAAGATGATGGTTGGTCATGGATGACCAATTGTGCCTGTTGTTGAGACAGGAAGGGTTGGGATAAGACAACCAGTGTAGATGGTTTTGGACCTCCTTGAAGGAACTTAGTGACCTCGATAGGTCATGGACAATCCTTCATGTAGTGATCATCACCACAGATAAGGCAAGGGTATCATGGTTTGCGCTTATCTCGATTGTCAACAAGAGTAGTTTTGGTTTTCTTTGCTTGAGAACTATTTTTGCCCTCCTTATTCTTGCCTCTCCCTTTTTTAGATTTGTTTTTACCAACTGGGGTAGATTGAATGAAATTTACCTCAGAAGTCTTGCCGGTAGGAGTAGAAGGAGATGGATCATTTTGAAAATTAGAAGAAGAAGATTTAGGGTTTGTTCTTGAAGTAGAATGCGATTGAGCTTGGGCAGTACCAATCACACCATCAGCCGCATGCGAGGCAGCTAGAGCATTTGAAGGGATGGAAGTATTAGGACGAGGTAAATTAGGTAGTAAATCGTAAAGGGCTCCCGTTTGTGAGTAAACGAGATCAAGATATTGAGCACGACTTATAGCTTGCTCTTCCATGACTACACCACCCATGGCAATCTCCTTACCGATTTCGTTCACAATGGATTTAGTAAACCATTCAACCAACAACTTATCGGGGAGCTCAAGTTCAATGAGACGTCGTCTCCTTCGCCACTCATGGATGTGATCAAAGATATGAGTGCCTTTTCTTTGTTTGAAGGAAGTCAAAATCTCGGTTCCCATGTCATAATGGATCAGTAACTGGTAATGCATAAGGAAAGCCATAACTAAGGTGTTGAAATCAGAGAAGAAACCTCATGGTAATTCAATATACCACTTCGCAGCAAAATCGGTAAGGGTTCGTTGAAAAAGACGTAAATGAATAGAGTCATCCATCAACAAGTTGGATGAACACCAAAGGTGAAATTTCATCATGTGATTGTTTGGGTCCTCTCTCACTTTTCCGTCGAGTTTAGGAATGTTCAATGGAAGCTTGGCTGGGATAACAGGCCATTGGGGAGAGTGACGAATAGGATCATTTAAAATCCTTGACAAATCTGGAATATCCAAAGTGGCAAGAAAGGGAAACTGGCGATTCACGTGTGGGTACTAGTGGCTTTGAGGAGGAAGCCCTATTGGAAAACCAGTAGGGCCATACGTAGTTTGCATATAATGTGAAGATCTAGGAATATTCGGTGGTTGTTGGACAGGATAGTAGCTCATCGGATTATACCCTGGAACAGGGGCTTGAGTTTGAGCATTCGACCCCCAAATGGGATTAAACGAACCTGGATATGGTTGGCCCATGCTAGAGGGTGTTATGGATGCAGCTGGAAACTACTGCCCCCGAGTCGATTGAGAAGGATTTTGTATCAGTTGATTCCAATATTGGGCCAAGGATGGAGGTATGTTCTGCCCATAAGGTGGGGTTTCCCCTCCCATTGAAGGTGGTGTGCCAATGGAGGGTAATGTTCCAATAGGAATTTTCCAACTGAGAGGGGGTTGAGTTATACTACCTTGATGAGATTGTCCACCACCCAGAAGCTGATAAGTTGGAGTGAATGACGGAACAACGCCACTAGGATTAGGATTGCCAATGGAATATGAAGAAGGTCCTCCAAAAGGAAATCGAGGGAGTGTTGGAACAAAACCGGGAAGAAAATGCCCAGAATAAGAAGGACCACTAGGAGAGCCGGATGGAGTTTGCACGGGAGTAGGAATGGTAGCATTCAACGCATGGTGTCCAGGTGGTAGTGTCATATTGGCGTTGGGCGTTCGCAGTGTGTTGATGGGAGCAAGACTAACCGCAGTGAACCCGGTTGGAACAATTGAAGTAGTCGTGAGATGGGCCATTTCGACAGGGAAAGTAAAGTGATAAGTGGTAGTCAACGATACTGTCTCGAGATTAGAGATCTCAAAAATCACAAGCGGATTAATTTATAAAATCATAGGTGAACCTGGACCAAAAAGGTCGCATCGGAAAACACCTATAGACCAAAAAGGATCTTGGCCTTCTATACTGGGAAAGGGTCCAGTCAGAGATCCAGAATACACAACAATTAAGTCTCTGGAAGAGTCTTCTCGCATAAAATGTCTCTCAGAATCAGGGTTAAGTCGAAAGTCCTCTCGAGTATTTGTAATTCAAAAACTTTCTAGGGAGTCAGTGCATTCCACTTGTGGGGTGGTGACAACTGGGACTTCACTCTGCCAAGGAGAGCCTCCAGGTGTGCTCGTAGGCAAGGGTTGTGAACCTTCTAGATTCTCTGGAGATAAACCCTACATTCTACGTGAATGACGTGGAGGAGCTATTGTAAATGGGCAACAAACTTCGCGAATAAAATATTATGGTCAACTTCGAGAAACAAACAACACACGCTAGTAAACAAAATGTAGGAAGCAACACCAAGCAAACAAGACCTTCTAATTTTGAAGCCACTAGTTGGTGATGAAATCCAACGTCACAACAACGAGATGAGAAGGGGTGGGGCTAGGGTGAAAAAGTTATGTTGACGACCTGCTTAATGGAATTACACCCTGGTGCAAGCTCTCACACATAATCGTGGGTATACCCTCCAAGGAGCCCAAGTGAGTTTGGTCAACGTCAATTCCAAGTACCGTGAAGACTTTCCCGTCCAGAGTCACCTCGGGTAAGAACCTAGAGAGAAAGACCACTAAGGACACCACCAACAACAATAAAGCCTGGGGGGACAGTCGACAGTCCGATCCACACGCAAGGGCAGGGTATCTAGCCTGAAATCAACTCAAAAGGTTTCCACTCATCATTGTCGGTATACCTCCGAGTGATCCCCATAATACGTGCAATCTCTACACTGATATCAACAAAGCAGGGTGAGTAACTCTTCCAATATCAATGCGACCTCGTGTTTGACCCTTGTGTAAGAAGGGCTTCCCCGGACAATATGTTGCAGATGGAATTTAACACTCCCTAACACAAGATGCTATTGTGTGTTTTGAGATTTTGGAGAGTGTATCTCTCTTCCTACTCCAAAGCACTAGCCTAGCTAAATGTTGGTGTAGTAGAGCCCTAGAAAAGAGCTACTATATAAATTTTATAATTACGCAGTGTTATTAAGAGATGTTGTTTACTCAAATGAAACAGGGGTGAAACTTATGTTGTATGACTCTGACCCAACAATGCAAGGATGAGAATGAAATGTATCCCTTTTCGTTCAATGAATCCTATGTATGGGAGAGAGAGAAAGTTTTCCAGATCAACCTTGAACTACAATGCACAATTTCCTTTAAAATGCAAATGCAACAAATCACTTATCAAATGACAATTCCCTATTGTGTCTTTTCAATAACTTCAACAATCTTAATAATTTGATTTTCAATGTTTCCAAAAATGAAAATGATTTTTTGAAAGAAAAAACTTCTTTGTTCACTTTTCAAAAAGGACCCATACTATGATAGTAAGAGTACTAAAAATAAAAAACCAAAGAACCAAGCGATGACAAACCCAATCAACTCTTTCAATGAAAACAAAAATAAAGAGCAAACCAAGATAGTCTTTTCAAATGCACATGAAAAAATGATCTTTTAAATAAAAAGAAAATGATAAAGACCAAGAAACCTCAACTTTCAACCGATCACCGGTTCTTAAGTAATGAAACACACTCGGATCCCAAAATCAGAGAGTATGGTTATGCCAAGAAAAGTCAAGAAACGAAAGTCAAGACAAAAGTGACAAGAAGAGCCTAGAAATCTTAAGACTATTCATGCACGCAAACGAAGACAAGAAAGACATCAATCAATGGTCCAAGAAACATTTATGAGGCAATCAAAATGATCTAGGCAGTTAAAAATACCAAAACTCAAATCCAAAATTTTAAAAAATTGAGTTCGTAGGCAAGCAATATTACACAATGCGAGAATCACTAATTCTCATAGGTGACCCTTGAGCAGGGTGCGAGAACCTCACACTGAAACCTAAAGGCAGAGTGCGAACTCTACCTATTCTCGCAGGCTGTAATGAAGTACAGTGCGAGAATGTCTGAACATAATCAAAATTTTGAAAAATGAAGAAAAATTGAAAAAGGCCTCTGGACCTAGAGGGTCTATCAGGATATCCTGAAGACTCAGAGATTGATAGGACAGGATAAAAGTAAAACCAGAGCAAATGGCCACGGAAAAACACCAAAATCCACAAAGAAAAAGGGATTGATCCCCAGTGGAGTCGCCAATTTTGTTATTGGACTAATCTGTAAGTGCGGACACGAACTGATCTCCCTAGATCCACCTGGATCTAGAACAAAGCAAGATAGGACCTAACTCTTTCCCTAGATTTTGACCATTGAATTCATTAGGAGGCAAGAACAAATAACATACCTTATTATCGCTTCCTATGGTCTTTGTTTCTCCCGCTTCGCTCTAGTGCTCTCATGTAGTCAATACCAAGACAACACAAACCAACGAAAGTGAATATAGCACAATATATTCAACAGTTAACCTATGTGTATGATTAAGGAATTACACAATAAAGTGGAAATAGCTTTATGGGAAAGGGACATGTCACTGTATCATATTAATGGAAAGTAAAGATTACAACCTGAGCCTTGATGTCACAAACTTCCTTTTGATGGCCCTTGGCTCTAACACACACACTTTCTTGATCTTTTCATGAAGAAGATCAAATCCTCTTGATAGACTTGCTAGAGTCTCCAAGCTACTGTTCAATGCCGAGTCCTTCACACAATTCTTTCACCAATTCTCCAATGAATCTTGCTTAACCTTTTCCATGAGAATTCACTCAATATATAGGAGAGAATGGATTAGTTACTTGGATAAGAATGATCCCAAAATATCAGGGAATCCAGTACTAGGATAACCATTCGAATGCCAACCCATTCTTCTAGAAGATTCCTTTCTAGAAGCTTCGAGAATTCATATTTTTCCTTGATTTAGGAAGAGTTTGCACCCTAGCAGTTCAACACAGTGCGAGAATTTCGCACCCTGTCTTAAGGCAACCTGCGCGAATGTTTCATTCTCGCAGCCAAATATACTAGCAACCTGCGAACCCTCTTCAAAAATGAGTTTTCTTGGAAGAGATGAAAGTAACTTTTCTCAGGTAAAAGTTCTTATGGAGAGCCTGAGTACACCATCATCAATAAATCATCATGATGACCAAAATCATGGGGAACACAATGCCCCCCAAAGTATGAGGTTGGAATCAGTGACAGCCGAAAGACTTTGTAAGTTGCATGTGTGTGTCGGGAACCAGGAGCACACCTAATCGGAAAGCTGCGAACAACCAAGCATCTGCAGAATATGATATATACCAATTCTGAGGTAGGCATTCCCATACTGAGATCAGAGACTGATGACAATTGTAGACCTGGGTCATGGCCAACAATCATACACTCTGGATCCATGCCGTCAAAATATAGCATAGCCACCAGGAATACACTGTGGATCTATGCGAAAAATTCAAATTGAGACGACATAGCCACAAGACATACACAGTGGATCTATGTGTCACAGATTATACATACTCCATCACAACCTGGACAAAAATATGATATCCAGGGTCTTCAATCTCGTCGCCCAAAGTAAGAATCTAACCATGTGATTACGTGTGGTGAATTCGAACATGGCAGCAACCACTTGATTACCGGTCAAGGATGAAACCGTTAACAAGTGCAAGGGAAATCACCATTGATGTCAATGACTCCCAAGGTACTCTAGTACAATCCATTGAGTGTGAATGAATGAGTTGAAGTTGAACATCCGATGGAATCTTTCGATCAGGGGTCAATGATGTAAACCCATTGTTGAAAGCGAGGAAACTTGCCATTGAGGCATGCAAGCTCCAAGGTACCAAATAATTTCTAAGTCTTGATTCTGGATAATGAGCTGAAGTCGACATAACAAAACTCATCACAGGAGGGCCTTGATGTATCCCCCATCAATGAAACAAATTGAGTAGCATATTTTGAAGGTGAAACATAGTATTATACAAATTGAACCGGACACAGGGAAGGCCGACATGGAGAGAATGGACAACTGCAGATGGCCGACTCAATATAGGTTTCAGATGGACTTCTCTTGAACATATGAACGACATGACCAATGATTTGGCAGCATTGACTCAAAGACGACATAGGGAACGACCTTGTAGCAAATCGAATGAGAGGAAAATGGATTTCCCAAATCGGCTTCAAATGATGAATAGGGGGTGTCATGTTCAAGAGCGACACTTACTACCAATTAATACGAAGATGAAAACATATCCCTTTCCCAAATTTTCCCCCACCATTTATGGCGAGTACCTCTTTATTTTTATGCAAGCTTGAGGAGGATAACATATGCTTGTTGATGTAAGCTCATCCTTTGGACGAGTCCCTCAGAGTATGTTTAACGAACCCTAAGAAGGAGTGGTTCGGTCCCATTACGGGTCTGTCAATGTTTGTTTAACGAGTCCAAAGATAGAAAACTCAAAGGTTTTTCATGATTATAGAGTCTAGAAAAACACTTAAAAGAGAACTCTCTCAGTTCCTTTTTCGTAAAATAGTCTAGACGAGACTGAAAAAGAGATAAATTATCGCTCACTAGATGCTTACTTCAAATACTTTATCGAGCGTGAAAATAGCAAGGTCGCTCAGTGATCTTTTCATGTTTAGAGAGTCTGAAAAGATCTTAAAGAGGAATTCATGGGGGTTCCTTTTTCGTATAACCTTGTTGAGCCTGAAAAAGTGATAAAAGTATGCTCGATCGCGTTCTCATGTATTTACGAGCACAAGAACGGAAAAAGACCACCCTCGAGATTTTATACAAAACCCTAAAAAGAAATAAAAAAAACACATGATGACAAAGAAAAATATGTCTGTATCCCTGTATTAGACCATTAAAAGCACCACGCCTGCAAAAATTACACTCACCATGACATTAGAGATTAGGTTTAATAGATAAATAATCATAAAAATTAAATGACATAGTAAAAATAAATAAAAAGGAGTAAATACTCTTTTTACCACATCATTTTTACCTTTCCACTATTGAGCTCAAAAAACCCCTCTTTTACCCTCTTTTGTCCTCCAAGTTCGGCTTCAGATTGTGGGAGCTACGATCGTCCATTTAGCAAGCCGTCAGTGACAATAAGGTAGGCTCTTAGTCCTTAACATTTTCATGGTTTAATTTTGCAATTTCACTGGTTAAATTTTCATTTTTAAGTTGATTTGTGGATCCCTATTTGCGCGCTGCCATTCTCGCAGGAAGGCTACATGGGACCTGCGAGAATGGGTGATTCACGTAGGTGGCCCATGGTCAGCCTGCAAGGTTCTCGCACTGTGCACAGAGGGCACCTGCGAGAACTGCAAAGCTCAATTATTTTTTTTAAATTTAGCCAATGAACAAGAACCAAATCATGAAAAAAGTTGCTAATCTTCTCTTTGTGTTCCTTATGCAGATAATTGGCCAGCAAAATGGTGCTTGAATGGTGCAAAAGGGAACATGAAGAAGACAATGCAATGGCCAAAAATCATCCACCTACTATAGCTTCTTTAAGAGACTGTGGACTCCTGAAGTACTTTCACATCCCGGGCATGAGGGCCCAAGTCATACTATTAGAGTACCTAGTGCGTATGTGGGACCCTGATCAACAGGTATTTCATGTGGGGGTCCACACACTATCCTTAGACATTGAGGACATTTAATTTTTGACTGGATTGTCCCGGCGCATATACTATGTGAGCCTGACTGGTAGCAGAGGTGGTGGGCTACAAATGAGTGAGTATTACCATATACACTGTGTTCCCGAGGCTAAGAGAAAGAAAGAAAAAGTATCTATCTGGGGGGTACGAGATTTGACCCTCCGTACTATCCTATTCACTATAGCTTGGATGACTGGGAGTTCTTCTCCTCACGTGGAATTACATAGTTACTTCTAGTATGCTATTGAGTGTCTTGAGCCTCGAGTGTTCAACTGGACAGATGCTGTGCTTTGTAGTATAAAAAAACAATTGACCAAATGCAGACGGGGCAACCTAAAGAAATTTGGATATGGATCTTTGTTGGTGTCCTTCTTCCTTGAGAGGGTTCCCTCACTAAGACTGCGGGTGGAGTGGAATATACCGGGTCCTAGGGATCCAAGGATGCTAAGATGGTGTCGGCTCATGGCCTGGCACGTAGCAGGACCGATCATCAATATGATGATACTTTCTTTGATTGGCTTTAACCACAGATGTTGATGGTTGATGACTTTGCTTATGCCAGGTTGGATTTTTGAGGAGATATGGATTTAGTAATGCCAGAGGATGCTTAGTGGGGGGACCTTGGTAAGAAGTATACACATTTTCGTTTTTAAATTTTTTGTGAATTTTTATCATATTCAAATGTTTTTGTTTTATATGTTCGTCCAAAGACTAATACAAAATCGTTTGTTGATAACACAGATGTTGGACCGTACCGACCTCTTGGTACTTCTCCCATTCAACGGCGAGGAGAGGTAGCAGTAACACCACAATATGCCGAGGATTATCAGGTGGTGGAACAAAATCTAGAGGGCCTGACCACAGACATTCTAGACATGCCTCTAGAAGAGGTTCCATGACGTGACTAGTGTCATACTGTAGGGGTATCAACATCTATGAGTCGACTGCTCCGTAGGTTTGCTCGGGAAGTCGTGTGTTACTGTGAACGTCATCCATGATGTCACTATGTAGAAGCTATGAGCTTCAGATTTTGACATTTTGGTCTTCGGACAAACTTTTTGTAAAAAACTCTTTTGATCGTTATATATACATACAGATTCTACCAATTTATCATGTGTTGTGTGAACATTGATGTGATTGATTTATAAATGATTCAAATGTCTGTCCAATACATAATTAGCCAATGCATCTGTTAATGTATTTAGACATCTAGGAATATGTTGATATTCAATGTAATCAAAATGACATTCCAAGAGGTGAATTCGCAAATACACCCGTAAAAAAGTAGGACTTCGAATGGTATAAACGTTACTTAACTATAGTACTATAAGATGCGAATCGAGACGGACAACCAAATGATGGATTCCGAGCGAGATAACATCAACCAATAATTCAATAATGGCGCTATACTCTGCAATGTTGTTGGTCTCAAGGCCGAGACACACACGTCGTAAGGAGACAAGTTCGTTTGTAGGGGCATAAATTTCCCACGCAGCAGAAGCAAGCTTTCGAGTACTATGGCTAGCGCCATCAGCGAAGCCAATATAGGGTAGTGAAGACTCCAACATACGAAAATCAAACAAAAGGTTACATAAGGGTAGAGATCAGATAACGACCAAAGCAAACTATAGTAACACACAAAAAGTATGATACATTAAAAATACAAGTACTTGTGCATAGTTGAATTTATGCATAGTACTTCTTCAAGTACAACCCATTCTTGGGTTCACTCAAAGGGATACCATCATAATCTACCAACTCATAATCTCCTTTTTCCAAAACTCGTTGAATGATATAAGGACCTCGCCACATGGGTTCGAATTTCCCAGCTCCTAACATATCTCGGTCTTGTTCATATAGAATAACAAGATCACCTTCGGAGAAAACGCGAGGCTTGACATGCTTGTCGTATTGGGCCTTGACACGTTTTTTATGAGCTTCTATGACTAGGGTAGAGTCACATCGAGTTTTGTCTAATTTCATAAGATACAATAGACATTCTTCTTCAGCAAAAGTGTTAGGTAGGAGTTCAACAACTAGTTTTAAACACAGTATCTCACATTCGATAGGGAGAATGGCTTCCACACCATAGACTAACCGAAAAGGTGTAAACCCAGTAGTGGACTTGGCAGATGTCTGATACGCCCACAATGCCGAAAACAACATTGTGTGCCAACTTGTTTTATGAATCCCTATCATTCGTCGAATCATTGTTATGAGAAATTTGTTGATCGCTTCGACCTGGCCATTAGCTTGTGGATAATAGGGCGTTGAGTTATCATGGTGAAGAACCAACTTTTCAGTAAGTTCGGACATCATAAAATTCCTAAAGTAGCTACCGTGATCAGTGATGATAGCTTGGGGAACACCAAAACGAGCTATGACGTGATTAAAAAGAAACAATGTTGCAGTCCTTCCAGTGTTTTCAAATGTCGGCATCGCCTCGAGCCATTTCATAAAGTAATCAATGGTTACAATGATGTAACCATGCCCCCGGGCCGAGTGAGGGTGACATGTTATGAAATTGATGCCCCATTTCTCAAAGGGACCAACTGAGACCACAGGGTGAAGAGGAGCAGGATGTGACTGAATTTTATGATTGTAGGTCTGGTAGGCATGGCATTTCTGAACCGCAATAATGCAGTCATTAAACAAATAAGGCCAAAAATATCCTGCGCGTAAGATCTTTTGGGTAGTAGCATACCCAGACATATGACCACCACATGCTCCAGAATGGCAGTCATTCAGAGCTTTCTCAGCTTCATCGAATGTTAGACAATGGTGAAAAACTAAGTTAATCCCTCGATGGTAAAGAGTATCCCCAAGGATAATGTATTGGCGAGCTTGATAACGAATTCGACGTCGGTCAATACTAGACAAAATTGGTCGGAAAGTCTGGGTTTGGAGATATATAATGATATCGCCATACCAAATATCATCAGTGCTAATAAGGAAAAGAGATTCATTGGGTAATTAATCAACTGCTACATTTTCCGTTGCAGAATGAGGAAAATCGCATATCAACTCAGCAAAAAACTAAAGACTTCTTAGACTTGGCACAATCAAATTCCAAGTCAAAATCCTAGAGTATCACAATCCATTTGGAGTATTTTCCCCCTAGCAATTGACGGGTGAGAATGTGTTGCATAGGTTTGCAATGTGAAATCACTGTAGTCTTGCGTAAGAGGATATAGTGCCGAAAGTGTTGGACGGCTTGGATGACAGCCAAGGCCAGTTTCTCAACATGTTGATACTTTATTTCAGTTGGTGTGAGACTTCGACTCAAGTAGTAAATAACATGTTCGTCGTGGGCATCATCCTCTTGGACGAGAACCATGCCAATAATGTACTCCGAGGTAGCAAGATAAAGTATATAATCACGACTATAATTGGGGGGAAAAAGTAGTGGAGCTCGTGTGAGGGACAAATTCAAATCTTCAAAAGCATCGTTGGCAATGGTATCCCATAAAAACTCGGAATCCTTCTTTAATATCCGCGTAAAACCACAAGTGATCTCGACGTAATTTGGGATAAAATGACGAAGAAAGTTTGCTTTCCCCTGCAAACTCTGTAAATGGCGAAGTGTATAAGGAGGAAGAATATTAAGGATCGCCTCAACCTTCAAAGGATCCACCTGAATCCCTTGACGCGAAACGATAAAACCTAGAAGACATCCGGATTCCATGCAAAAAATGCACTTATGAGGATTTAAACGTATACGATAGAACCGACAGCGAACGAAAATGGCGTGGAGGTGGGTAGGGTGATAGACTCTGTGCATATAATGAGCAGGTATATCATCCAAATAGGGTTGAATGATGTGTTTGATATCATGAAAATCATAATACATAACGTGTTGAAAAGTTGCGTCCACATTCTTAAGACCGAAAGGAAGTTTCCGATAGGAAAAGGTACCCCAAGGACAAATAAAAGCAGTCTTATGTTGATCCTCAGGAGCAATGTTAATTTGATTATAGCTGGAGAAACCATCCATGAGACAGAAGATTTCACTTCCGGCGTAGTCATCGACAATCTAAACGACGAAAGGGGTAGGAAAGTTGTCTTTGGGACAATAATTGTTGATATCCCTATAATCAACGCATACACGAATGGTGCCACCTTTCTTGTCAATCGGGACAGGATTGGAAACCCAGTCTATGAGAGCCACCAGATAAATAAAGCCGGCTTTCAGAAGTTTCTCAACTTCGAGCTTGATAGTAGCCGCTTTACGTGGGTGAACTGGATGAAGGCGTTGCCTAACGGGTTTAGCGTCAGGATATGTCTTAATCTCATGAATTACAATCTCAGGGTCGATACCTGGAATTTCTTCATAGCTGTAGGCGAAAATGTTACGAAACTCTTTGAACAGGGACATATAGGTGACTATTTCGTCAGGGGAACATGAAGCTCCAATATGGACATTTTCAACAATCCCAGGGTTAATGGATATGTCAATGGGAATATTGGGCGAGATATTACTTAAGTTCCCTTCAAAAAACACATTGTGTGCAGTCTCGGGAATCGTCGAGATGACAACAACGGTCGACGGAGTCGAAAGCCGTTGGTAGTTCTCAAGAGTATGTTGCTCCAGAAAGAGGATAGAACGATGATGCCCATTGTCCCAAGGGGTGTCTTCCATGATACACATGATCATCTCGTCAGTGGGAAAAATAACATGAAAAGGATAGGGAGACAACTCATCAAGAGAGACTGTAGAAGGTGTTGCTGATTGAATGGCATGATAGATGGATTGAATGGGACTTAACGGCATGGCGTTGCCAAAACGAGTATGATCTCCGGGGTTAGGTACTATCCAGGGGTCGTTAGACGTAGGGAGTTCATGAGGCGAAGTGGAGATCATATTGATAGAAGCAACAGACAGGCGTGGAACATCGGGCGGTGGAATGGGGAAAGTACCCATTAAAGAGGAGTCCTTTAAAAGGCCTACACCGACATTATCATAGCCTGGTGGGGTTTTAGCAATAAACGATATGTTGCCAGTATGAGTATCATAATTGAAGAAGGCGAGTTGGTCGACGGTGACAACCTTTCCTTGGTGAGGGAAACGTACTACATGAAAAAGTGTCGACACAATGGTGCGCATGGAATCGATCCAGCTATGGCCAAGCAAAAGATTATAATCAAGGGGAGCATCAAAGACTTCCACTTCGACTTGGACCATTTTTTCTTCTAACGTGATGGGCAACGAAGGAAGGACACCGTAAGGCTTAAAACCGGAGTGATTGAAGGCTTTAAGAGTGTTCTGGGATTCATTCAAAGGAGGAGAGCTAATGGATTTCTAACAAGAAAGAGACATATCACACATCGAGGCACCCTCATCGACAACAGTTCAACAAATGTTTTTGTCAGAGACAACAACTTGGATCTAGAACGCAAGTTGAGGGGGTAACCTTGGAATGTGATCTTCCAAGTCAAAGACTATCAAATTCGTATCTGTTGGATCGATTCCACCATCAGATTTCAACAAGGCCTTCTGTTGTGCGGGACAAGTATGAAGGACTTCAAGGGCTGACATCACAGAAGGTGTTTGGGCCAGATCTTCAACAATGCTGTAGTTCTGGGTTGCACGCGCATGAGGATTGAAAGCCGATTTTCGAACGACGCCCTTTGGGTGGGGTCGCAAAACTGTGTCGAGGCTCGGTCA
Organism: Picea glauca; assembly: GCA_000966675.3. Classification (NCBI taxonomy): domain Eukaryota; kingdom Viridiplantae; phylum Streptophyta; class Pinopsida; order Pinales; family Pinaceae; genus Picea; species Picea glauca. Next base: position 68,202 of record JZKD02S1750526.1, read on the forward strand.
TTCGAGATGAAGAGGACTGTTAGTAGGTGGAGTTGCTGGAGAGGGTTTTACCAAAGAATGAGGTAAATCGTCAACCTTCTCCTTAGAAGGAGAATAATCTTTGGCTTGAGTAGTGAGTGAAATGTTGTTCTGCTTAGAATCACCAGTACACATCAAAACATAAGAGGTGCTGGAAGATGATGGTTGGTCATGGATGACCAATTGTGCCTGTTGTTGAGACAGGAAGGGTTGGGATAAGACAGCCGGTGTAGATGGTTTTGGACCTCCTTGAAGGAACTTAGTGACCTCGGCACGTCGTGGACAATCCTTAGTGTAGTGATCATCACCACAGATAAGGCAAGGGTATCGTGGTTTGCGCTTATCTCAATTGTCAACAAGAGTAGTTTTGGTTTTCTCTGCTTGAGAATTATTTTTGCCCTCCTTATTCTTGCCTCTCCCTTTTTTAGATTTGTTTTTACCAGTTGGGGTAGATTGAATGGCATTTACCTCAGAAGTCTTGTCGGTAGGAGTAGCAGGAGATGGAGCATTTTGAACATTAGAAGAATAAGATTTAGGGTTTGTGCTTGAAGCAGAATGTGATTGAGCTTGGGCAGTACCAATCACACCATCAGCCGCATGTGAGGCAGCTGGAGCAGTTGAAGTGCTGGAAGTATTAGGACGAGGTAAATTAGGTAGTAAATTGTAAAGGGCTCTCGTTTGTGAGTAAACGAGATCAATATATTGAGCACGACTTATAGCCTGCTCTTCCATGACTACACCACCCATGGCAATCTCCTTACCGATTTTGTTCACAAAGGATTTAGTAAACTATTCATCCAACAACTGATCGGGGAGCTCAAGTTTAATGAGACATCGTCTCCTTCACTACTCATGGATGTGATCAAAGATATGAGTGCCTTTGCTTTGTTTGAAGGAAGTCAAAATCTCGTTTCCCGTGTCATAACGGATTGGTAACTGGTAATGCATAAGGAAAGACATAGCTAAGATGTTGAAATCAGAGAAGAAACCTCGTGGTAATTCAATATACAACTTCGCAGCAGAACCGGTAAGGGTTCGTTGAAAAAGACGCAAACGAATAGAGTCATCCATCAACAAGTTGGATGAACACCGAAGGTGAAAAGTCATCACATGATTGTTTGGGTCCTCTCCCACTTTGCTGTCGAATTTAGGAATGTTCGATGGAAGCTTGGTTGGGATAATAGGCCATTGGGGAGAGTGACGAATAGGATCATTTAAAATCCTTGACAAATCCGGAAAATCCAAAGTGGCAAGAAAGGGAAACTGGTGATTCATGTGTGGGTACTGGTGGCTTTGAGGAGGAAGCGCTGTTGGAAAACCAGTAGGACCATACGTAGTCTTCATATAATGTGAATATCCAGGCATATTCGGTGGTTGTTGGATAAGATAGTAGCTCATTGGATTATACCCTGGAACAGGGGCTTGAGTTTGAGCATTCAACCCCCAAATGGGATTAAACGAACCTGTATATGGTTGGCCCATGCTAGAGGGTGTTATGGATGCAGCTGGAAACTGCTGCCCCCAAGTCGATTGAGAAGGATTTTGTATCAGTTGATTCCAATACTGGGCCAAGGATGGAGGTATGTTCTACCCATAAGGTGGGGTTGCCTCTCCCATTGAAGGTGGTGTGCCAATGGAGGGTAATGTTCCAATAGGCATTTTCCAACTAAGAGGGGGTTGAGTTATACTACCTTGATGATATTGTCCACCAACCGGAAGCTGATAAGTTGGAGTGAATGACGGAACAACGCCACTAGGATTAGGATTGCCAATGGAAGATGAAGAAGGTCCTCCAAAAGGAAATTGAGGGAGTGTTGGAACAAAATCGGGAAGAAAATGCCCAGAAGAAGAAGGACCACTAGGAGAGCCAGATGGAGTTTGCGCGGGAGTAGGAATGGTAGCATTCAACGCACGATATCCAGGTGGTAGTGTCGGATTGACGTTGGGCGTTCACGGTGTGTTGATGGGAGCAAGACTAACCGCAGTGAACCCAGTTGGAACACTCGAAGTAGTTGTGAGATGGGCCATTTCGACAGGGATAGTAAAGTGATAAGTGGTATTCAACGATACTGTCTCGAGATTAGAGATCTCGGAAATCACAGGAGGATTAATTTCAGAAATCATAGGTGAACCTGGACCAAAAAGGTCGCGTTGGAAAACACCTGTAGACCAAAAAGGATCTTGGCCTTCTATACCGGGAAAGGGTCCAGTCGGAGATCCGGAATACACAACAATTAAGTCTCTGGAAGAGTCTTCTCACATAAAACATCTCTCAGAATCGGGGTTAAGTCGAAAGTCCTCTCGAGTATTTGTAATTCAAAAACGTTCTAGGGAGTCAGTGCATTCCACTTGTGGGGTGGTGACGAGTAAGACTTCACTCTGCCGAGGAGAGCCTCCAGGTGTGCTTTTAGGCAAGGGTTGTGAACCTTCCAGATGCTCTGGAGATAAACCCTGCATTCTATGTGAATGATGTGGAGGAGCTATTGTAAACGAGCAACAAACTTCGCGAATAAAATCCTATGGTCAACTTCGAGAAACAAACAACACGTGCTAGTAAACAAAATCTAGGAAGCAACACCAAGCAAACAAGACCTTCTAATTTTGAAGCCACTAGTTGGTGATGAAATCCAACGTCACAAAAATGAGACGAGAAGGAGTGGGGCTAGGGTGAAAAATTTACGCTGACGACCTGCTTAATGGACTTACACCCTGGTGCAATCTCCCACACATAATCGTGGGTATACCCTCCAAGGATCCCAAGTGAGTTTGGTCAACGTCAATTCCAGGTACCATGAAGAATTTCCCCTCCACAGTCACCTTGGGTAAGAACCTAGAGAGAAATACCACTAAGGACACCACCAACAACAATAAAGCCTGGGGGGACAGTCGACAGTCCGATCCACACGCAAGGGCAGGGTATCTAGCATGAATTCATTGTGGGTATACCTCCGAGTGATCCTCGTAATACATGCAATCTCTACACTGATATCAACAAAGCAGGGTGAGTAACTCTGCCAATATCAATGCGACCTCGCATTTGACCCTTGTGTAAGAAGGGCTTCCCAGGACAATATGTTGCAAATGGAATTTAACACTCCCTAACACAAGATGCTATTATGTGTTTTGAGATTTTGGATAGTGTATCTCTCTTCCTACTCCAAAGCACTAGCCTAGCTAAATGTTGGTGTAGTAGAGCCCTAGAAAAGAGCTACTAGATAAATTTTATAATTACGCAGTGTTATTAAGAGTTGTTGTTTACTCAAAGGAAATAGAGGTGAAACTTATGTTTTATGACTCTGACCCAACAATGCAAGGATGAGAATGAAATGTATCCCTTTTCGTTCAATGAATCCTATGTATGGGAGAGAGAGAAAGTTTTCCAGATCAACCTTGAACTACAATGCACAATTTCCTTTAAAATGCAAATGCAACAAATCACTTATCAAATGACAATTCCCTATTGTGTCTTTTCAATAACTTCAACAATCTTAATAATTTGATTTTCAATGTTTCCAAAAATGAAAATGATTTTTTGAAAGAAAAAACTTCTTTGTTCACTTTTCAAAAAGGACCCATACTATGATAGTAAGAGTACTAAAAATAAAAAACCAAAGAACCAAGCGATGACAAACCCAATCAACTCTTTCAATGAAAACAAAAATAAAGAGCAAACCAAGATAGTCTTTTCAAATGCACATGAAAAAATGATCTTTTAAATAAAAAGAAAATGATAAAGACCAAGAAACCTCAACTTTCAACCGATCACCGGTTCTTAAGTAATGAAACACACTCGGATCCCAAAATCAGAGAGTATGGTTATGCCAAGAAAAGTCAAGAAACGAAAGTCAAGACAAAAGTGACAAGAAGAGCCTAGAAATCTTAAGACTATTCATGCACGCAAACGAAGACAAGAAAGACATCAAT
>JZKD02S1750526.1:84414-95129 GCA_000966675.3 Picea glauca
AGGTGACAACTTTGTCCCCTTCCCAAACCGTATGGTACTCTTATTAGGCCTGATACGAATGAAAACCTAGTCTCCCACTTCATAACTTCGGTCGGTCCTGTGTGCATCCGCATAATTTTTCTGCCTATCCTGTGCTTCCTTTAGTCTCTGCCTAATATGAATCACCTGTTCCTCCATCTCTTGAATCAATTCTGGCCCAATTGTTACTCGATCTTGTAATCTATCCCAACTCAACGACGTTCTGCATGGCCTTCCATACAAAGCTTCGTAGGGTGGCATTCTGATGGAGCTATGAAAAATGTTATTGTAGGCAAACTCTACCAAAGGTAGGTACTTCTCCCACTGGGTTTTATTATCCATGACATACATCCTGAGCATGTCTTCCATGACTTGATTTACTCTCTCAGTTTTCCCATCTGTTTTAGGATGATAAGTTGTGCTTAAGTTCAATTGAGTCCCCAATGCTGACTGCAAACTTGTCCAAAACCTAGAAGTGAATCTGGAGTCCCTATCGGAAATGATCTTCTTAGGTTTTCCATGCAAACAGATAACCTCACTTACAAACACATGTGCCACATCAGTGACATCGTAAGTGTCTCTGACCGGAATAAAATGAGCACTCTTGGTTAACTTATCAACTATCACAAGAATGGCATTGTGTCGATGAGATGTGAGTGGCAACCCCACCACAAAATCCATAGAAATGACTTCCCACTTGGACATAGGAACATCATGTGGTTGTAGGAGGCCTGCCGGGTGATGGTGGTCGGTTTTCACTTGTTGACACTCTAGGAACTTGGTAACAAAATGGACTACATCACGCTTCATGCCTACCCAGAAGAAGAGCTTCGTCATGTCTGCGTACATCTTCTTCACACCCGGATGCACACAATGAAGTTCTCTATGGGATTCCTTCAGTATGATGCTTCGAATATCCCCATTTTCAGGGATGCACATCCTTTCTAGATATCTCAATAGTCCATCTTCTTCCAGACTATAGCCTTCATACTTTGGATATAACTACCTCCCGCTCTAGAGGTTTGAAGTAACCTTTAAATACCAACTCTCTCCTTGGAGTTGTGTCAACACATGTTCCCTCAGATTGACCTTTAAGGGTACTAAGGAGAAGATACGTGGTCTCCTACTCAAGGCATCTACGACCACATTTTCCTTTCCCCTGATGTATGAAATACCAAAATCGTACTCACTCATAAACTCACTCCATCACCTTTGCCTGGCATTTAGATCCCTTTGAGTGAAGAGATGTTTTAAACTTTGATGGTTCGTTTTGAGCTCAAAGTTTCACCCTACCAGATAGTGCCTCCAAAGTTTCAGAGCTAGCATTACAGTTGCAAACTCTAAATCATGAGTCACGTATAGCTCTTCTTGTTTCTTCAACTTCCCGGACACATAAGCTATCACTCCTCCATCCTGCATTAGCACAGTCCCCAACCCTTGCTTCGAGGCATCCGTGCATACTGTGAAGTCCTTTTCCATATCCAATACTCATAGAATTGGCGCACTAGTTAGTAACCTCTTAAGCTCAATGAATGCACTATCACATTCTTCTGTCCATTCATACCTGACCCCCTTTTGCTGCAAAGTGGTGATGGGTTTCACTATTTTGGAGAATCCCTCCACAAATATCCGATAATAACCTGCTAGCCCCATGAAGATTCTCACCTCATGGGAATTTTTCGTCACTGGCCACTCCATAATGGCCTTTACCTTTTCTGGGTCTACAGAGAATCCTTCACCAGAAATGATATGACCTAAATAGTGGATCTCTTTCTGAAAGAAGGAACACTTCGACAACTTCCCATACAATTTTTTCTCTCTAAGGCAGGACAACACTACTCGTAAGTGTTCCTCATGTTCTCTTTCGTTCTTGGAATAGATGAGGATGTCATGTAGAAAGACTTGTCGAAAAAGGTCTAAGTACTTCTGGAATATGCCATTCATGAGGCTCATGAATACTACTAGCACATTGGTCAATATGAAAGGTATGACGACAAACTCGTAATGTCCAAACTGAGTTCGAAAGGAAGTTTTTGGGATGTCACCTTCCTTAATCCTTAACTGATGATACCCTGATCGCAAATCAATCTTTGAGAATACCGCTGCTCCTTTCATCTGATCAAAGAGGTCATCTATTCATGGCATCAGGTACCTATTTTTCACTGTAGCATGGTTAAGGTCCCTATATTCTATACACAGTCGTAAGGATCCATCCTTCTTTACAAAAATTACTGGTGCACCACAAGGTGAGACACTAGGCCTTATTAGCCCTAAGTCCAGTAACTCTTTCGACTGCATTTGCAATTCACAAAGTTTCGACGCTGTCATCTGATACAGAGTTTTGGAAATTGGTTCTGCACCAGGTTTTATCTCAATAGTAAAATCAATCTCCCTCTCAGGAAGTAACCCTAGTAACTCGTTCGGAAAAACATCCTTAAATTCTGACAATACCGGGTACTGATCCAATGAGGGTCCCTTCCTTTCATTCACTACTTCCACTACATATAGTTGACACCCTTGTCTCAAGCATCGCTTAACCTTCATAGTTGAGATAAAGTGTAATGAAACTTTTCTCTGTACACCCTGGCTCTCTACTGGCCTTCCTTCATTGTCTACACAGAGCACTCTTTTTGCGAAACAAACTACCAAAGCTCGGTGAACTACTAACCAATCCATTCCAATGATTAGGTCATACGCCCTGAGAGAAGTGACGTATATCTTCAACCTAATAGTACACACTCTTAGGTATACTATGCAATTATCAACACTAGGTCCTACCGCTTGTTTTTCCCCCGAAGCCATCTTGACTTGTTTAAAGTCATCATGCTCGTAGGCTGCCAACCCACTCTTTTCTAATGCAGATGGTGAAATGAAACTATCTGTAGCACCAGAATAAAATAAAATCTTAATATTGATATGATTTAGCATACTTTATGACTCCACCACCATGGATTGAAGTTCAGACTGGCGATTATTAACCACTGCGTAAATATGGTGGCTGCTACTTGCTCTTCCCATCGATGCCTTTCCTTCAATATGCACGAACCTTGATTGTAACTCTGGGCAGTCACACTGGTAATGGGGTCCTCCGCACCCCCAACAGGTAACACAAGATTGAACCTGCGCACTATTATGTGACTGTCTCTGAAATGAGTTCCTTCCCTTGGAACCCTTGCCCCTACTAGTTTTTCCCTGAGATGGTCGTGGACCTATCTGCATCGTTGGCGATGAACGAGATGTTGCACTCCCTGCCATTGAAATCCCTGTGGCTACTGTCCTTGGCACGACTCCGTTACCATATGGAGGTGGCATTGAGCCTCCTCCCATGGGAAATGTCCTAGGGGCCTTCCCGACGAATCTAGGATGATGCAGAAAGGTCAACCTCATACCTCCATTCAAGTTCATGTGTTCCTCCACGTAACGCACATTTTCCACAACTTCCACTACTGAAGACGGTTTCCACATCCGCACCATAGCTCTGATCTTAGGGTTCATTCCATATACGAAGCACTCTGCCTGTCGTTGGTCATTATCCATATACGAAACATATTTGACCAATTCCATAAATCTAATCTCATATTCTTCTACAGTTTTGTTTCCCTGTACTAAGGCATGAAATTCCCCTACCTGTTGTTCCTCATAGGACGCTGACAGATATTTCCTTCGGAACCTCTCCTCGAAAAGTTCCCAAGATACTATGTCTGGGGTAAGATGCAGTTGTCTTTCTAGGTTGCCCCACTAGTTCAAGGCGCTGTCTCTTAACTAAAAAATTGTGATCTTCACCTTTGAGTTGGATGCATAGTCCCTTAAGGAAAAACACCTTGTCATGCCTTCCAACCATGCTTCCGTGCGTTCACTGGCACGACCCCTGACAAACTCCAAAAGTTTGATCTTCTACAATTATCAAGTGATGTCTTCAGGTGGAGGTCCTCCCTATGAATCCCTTGATGATTTTGGATTACTCGTTCCAGAGGGTGGGGGTTCCACTTCGGTCCCTGCTGGTTGTTGCCCCTTTAAAGTCTCATTTATGGCTTCCAACGAGCACATTATGAGAGCTAGTTCGGGCGATGGTGGTGGCGGCACTGGTGGTGTTGGTGGTGCCTGCGACGATGCTCCTCTGCCTTGAATCCCTCGAGTCCTAACCATCCTATATTATTTAACCTGTATCAACCAACTTTTTCAGGGTGAGTTCAAGGACGTTTCAAATTGGTGCTACTTAAACTAGAAAACAGGGTTAGGCGTAAGTTTCTTTTACTTGTCTGTAAACAGACATTACTCTTTTTAGGGGATTGGCTAGGTTAGGTTTAAAGCATCTAATATTGATTTCTTCCAAGAAAAATATTGACTCCATTTCCCGGTAGCTACACTAGCCTTGCGCCATACTCACCAATTCCTCTAGCTTACTTTCCTAGTGTGTAAGCCGCCTCCTTCCCGCTTGTCCTAGTCTAAGTCCTTTAAAATTTTCACTTACAACTAATTATCCTTCAATGCTAGACTCGTGAGATTTCCTTAGTGCATTGTACATATGCATTGAATTGTGTGTCTCGGTGGTTGCAGGTGCGAGTCTTTAAGGATTGTAGAGTGGATTTCAGCATTGGAACTTAGTGCTTCTGCGCTGTGGTTATGTATTGCTCCCTGACTTGTGGTCGTATGATGTAGTGAGCCCGAGGCGATGCATTGAAGCTTAGTGTTTGACTTTGGTTGGTGGAATGGAGTGGAGGGACTTGGCGCTTGGCTTGATGAGTTGTGTGTACGGTCTCATGAGCTTTGTGCTTGGATACTCGGAGATTATTCTTCAGGATAGTACTTTGCTACTATTGATAATTAAACTATTTATACGTGAATTTATTTGTAAAAGTGATATGTGGGGTGCATTGGTGTTTGGTCATTTATTAAGGCGCTTCGCTTGGTGGGTGGTCTTGGGTTCAAAACCCATGGACCCTCTAGCATTTTAATTAACTTTAATGTAGTTTAACTTTACACTAAATACACAATTAATTTAATTAAATTTTTTTTTTTAAAGATTCTTAGTTACACTAATAATTTTAAAGTTACTTGATTATCTTTAAAAAATATTTTTATACTAAATTAACCTAAATTAACTTTAAATTAATTCAAACTAAATTCACCTAAATTATTTTTACACTAAAATAATAAAAAAAAATTTAGACGAACACACATAATTTTTTTTTTATAAATAAGAGAAAAAAAAACCTAAAATAATTTAACAACAAGTGCGGGCATGCATGGATTCCATGTTCCTTCCTTGCTTCCTCCAGCACCTCCCCGAACTAAACCCTAAACTATTCCTTAACCCTAATTCCTATTTTCATTATTATTTCTTCTTACGAGGGTTCAGGTTACACGGTTGGCCGCCATGGCCTTCTCTCATGGCTTCTCCTCCTTGTTTTTCAGGTGATGGCTTCTAGCGTTGGTCTTTGGATTGTATTATATGTGTTGTCTTGAATTAACTTGTAGACTTGTATTTCCAGGGTTTTTATTTATTTTTTATTTTTTGGTTTTGGACTGTTTTGGATTGACTGTTTGACTTGTTTGAATATGCGCTTGTGTTGGCTTGAGCGATCTGTGTAATGAATCACCCCTCAATAGACTCACCCTTGGATACCACAACAGAGTCACTAATGGACTCAATAGAGAAGTTAGAGACAACTCACAATGAATTTATTGCATCTGCGACAAAAGTTTTGAAAGCCAGGCAATCCTTAGACACTGCAGAGACACCCAACACAGATGACACACTCAAAAACTTGAAGCAGCACTGGGAGATGCTCGGGGTTGCTTGCGACAGAGCGGATCAGATGGTGTAGTCGCTACGGGTGAAGATCTGCTTGGAGTGCCTCGTTGATGAGGCCACATGTGGTTCTTCATTTCCTAGATCCGCGCAGCCTGCGGTGAGCATCCCGCCTATGAGTGCCCTCAAGCTGGAGAATATTGTCAAGACAGTCCAGGATATTTGCGTGGATCTCAAGTAGGGAGGAGAAGGATCCTCCAATTCCAATCTCGAACTTGGCTTCAACTACCATTGGGGGCTTGTCATCGATGATATCGAGTAGGAAGGAGGATAAGGAGGAGAAGGAGAATCCTTCAATTCTAATCCCGACCCTCCACCACTGCCTCGCTCTCTTTCCTACCCTCAACCGGGGCTTCGCCTTGTGCCACTGCTGGCTTTGATGTGCGCTTCAAGGAGGACGTGGTCCAGTAAGGTAAATAAAATTATTTAATTCCAAAATAATTTATTTATAGAAACCTAATTTATTTAATTCCAAAATTTTGTTCTTGGTCTCCGGTGGTATAGTGCGCTGGTGACATGATGAAGAGCTCGATACTATGTAAAGAGATTTGCACTGGATGCGCTAGGCTATTGGACTTGGGTCGTATGCTTGGTAATGTGTGAATCGCTTGTGCACTGGATTGTATATTGTTGCTCGACCTGAGGCTGTATGGTGTTGCGTGATGAGATATGAGGAATGGTGTCAGGCCTGTGTAAGGACCAGTGCCTTCATGGGATCCTCTTTCGTGGCTTAGCGCACATATAGTCCACCTGTGGAATCTTTCTAACTCGTCTCTCGGCACCTAGTGTAGGCGTTGTTGATAGTTTATTGGATAACTGAGGATAAGGGATTGATGCTCTGTGTAGTGTCCGCCATGAATTTTCAGCTATTACAAGCGCTTTCAATGAAAACTGAGCAAAAAATAGGTACCTGCCATTAGGACGGAGCTGTTTTCTAGTCAATGCATCGCCTCGACTGCCTCCATTATGCTCTCCAAGAGGGGAAGCATAAAGGATGTTGATGGTTAATGGGTTTACCAGGTGAGAGGCCATGGCTCCAATGGCCCAAAGGAATCCTCTCACCTAAACTATGTTACATTTATCTTTATCCATGAAACCCAAAGCTTGTACTTGTTAAAACCTTCGTATATCACATTATCACATTCTTGTGTTGCGTTCTTACTATAATAGTATAATGATATTTTCTCATTACTATCATTTTAATGTTTTCATTATTAATTTTTTGTGAGCTTGTATTGAGAAGGAGAATCAATCCCTTGACACACCCACCTTTCTTCACCAAAGAATGAAGTGGATCTACATTCCCTTCATTTACTATAGTGTAAGATATCTTGGCAATATCCTTTTGGGATTTCATTCACACAATCAATATTTCTTGTTTTTGTCTTCTGTTCCTCTTCGTCTTTTGCATCTCTTTTCATGTTTACCAAACACTGTGCAACACTTTCCTCTTTTATTTACTTTTACTTTTCATGGCCTTACTTTCCTCTTCCATTTACTTTACTTTTCAATGGACTTTGCCTCTATGAATAGAATCGGTTAGGTAAGATTTCTATTTTGTTTTAATTCGTTTTGGGTTGGGGTTTCAGGGTTTGCATATGACTGGAAGATTGTTTAAATTAAGGCATTTGCTTGTTGAGGTTGGGCCTCAGGTCTGCCATTTTTATTTATTACACATATATATATATATCACTATATATATCTATAATATATATATATATTTTCTATTCTTATATATATATATATATATATATATATAGCTATTCATTATAAAAATATCACTCTGTATAGGTGAGGCTTTTTACAGGTTTGAAGCTTTTATAGGCGAGGCTTCTTACAACTTTGAATGAGAATAGGTCTCCATCGATCTTACAATAGTTTCTAAGGTTTTCTGGTGGTTTATTTCTGGGTCGATTCTAAGTAGGTGGTAGGCCCTTGGCCCCAGATTGTGAACTACATCTCTGATACCATGTGTAGGGACCAAATTAATTTCAGTCTATTAAAATCCATAAATTGAAATTGATAAGATTACTTCTACACAGAAAGACTCAATAATTTATTTCATTCAACATATAAGCATGTTAAATTAATTAAAGAACAACAATTTCATAATAGAATAAGAATTACTTAACAGAATAAAATAAATTACCTCTTCCTGATGCTAATTCCCCCATTGATCTAGTTGTCATTTGTTGAAGTTGAAACTGTGTCAAGAACTACCCAAAACTGAGTTTTCCTCCTTGCCAGCTAGGAGCATCCTGTTCGACTCCCTAGCTCTAGGATACCATAAGGATCCTATCCCCCGTGCCCAAAACCACCAACAAATCGGTGCCCCCTGCTTCTGATTCACCAAAAACCACCAAAATCAAACTCCTCCCACTAGAAAAATACCCCACAGCCCAAAATCATAGACCAATCTCTGCCCTAGAGTTCTTCTCCCCCAAAATCATGAATCTCCCCCATAAGAATCCTCCCCGTCATATCCCCCTTCACTGACTCTTCTCCCCTTTCATTAATATCTTATCCCTATATTTAATATCTTATCCCTATATTTAATGTTTCTTCCCCCCCCGTATATGTGAGTCTTTAATAAATTAAATTATTAACCCCTTTAATTCTTTACTCAAATAATTAATGAGTCAATTAATAATTAATTAATCATTAATTAATCATTGACATATATGAACAAGTAATTAATAATAATTAATTAGTTAATATTATTAAGAAATAATTATTGTTTAACTAACATATTAGGACAGTCAAATTATCAAATTAATTATAATTAATAATCCCTATACATCTATTTGAGCAGGGTCGTTACATCGACCTTAGGCATAGTCTCATGTACACATTCCAACCTTCCTAGTTGTCTAGAGTCCCTTGGAGGATGAATTATATTAATCTCAGGAGAGGTAGTGTAGTTATGCATAGGCTCCCTGTGAGGCAAGTAGAGACTGAGACTCACTCAAGTCCTAGACTTGACGAATGAGCGCAAGGGGTGCGTGGAAGACTCTTATAAGAGTCAAGCCCAGGAGAAAGAGTGCAAAACTCTTAATTCCTTCATAGCTGAGAAATATCAGGAGGGATGACACTGTTCGTAAGTGCTGGCGAGACCCAATAGTCGGCTCACAGTAGAAGATTGAAGGATGATACCTTTGAAGCGTAGGAATCTTTCAAGATCGAGAATAAAGCCAAATATCAAGAGGAAGAGCAACAACAACCCTTAGATCAACTATAAAGTGTGGATCTGGACCATTGAAATCCTACGTCCAGACACACAGGATAGCGCACAAAAGGAGAGGATCTGAACGGACGGTATAGAACCGTCAGATCTAGAGTGGGGATCAACAGTCATTGGATCCGGAGATAGGCGCACAAAAGAAGTCTCGAAATCACTTCAACCATTGCATCATTGGAGGATAGGTGGCGAACATCGAAAAGCCACCAGGGTTTCAGAACTTAGGCGTATAAGGGTGGTGAAGAATGAGGATTCACAATCATCGAAATCGCAAGGGTTATTCTGGATCTTTGGATCCAGGGTGACACGTGGCAGAGCTAACCCATCGAAGTTTCGACATCTGGGATACCTAAAAATGAAAATATCTTGTACTCGTCAATCGCAAAATCCCGACTTGTGAAACCCCGAAGTGAGTTTAGACGATATATGGTTCAGAGTTTCGGCTCTTGGGAAACCTAAGTGCGAGATATCCTATCTACGCATATCTCAAAATCCTGACTTGCTAGAACTCGAAATGATAATAGAGCGGATGAGATATGGTGTTTCGGTGTTTCGAAACCCAGGATATCTAAGGGAATGTCTCTTGTACTCGCCAGTCCCAAAATCTTGACTTGCGAAACCCCGAAATGACATAGTGTGTCTAGAGTTTGGATGTTTCGATGTTTCATCACCCGGGAAACCCAAGGGTTAGTTCCCTTGTACTCGCTAGTCGCGAAACCCTTAAATAATAATATCACAGATAAGTCTTGATGTCTTGGTATTTCGGCACCTGGGATATCTAGAAGAAAGTCCCTGGTACACGCCAATCCCAAATTCCCGACTTCTGAAATCCCGATACGACTTAGCGCATGTAGATTTGTTTTTTTGATGTTTCAGCACTCGGAAAACCGAAGGTTATGAACTCCTCGTCCTCTTCTACCGAAAAAACCCGGTAGAGAAAATACAAAAGAATTTTATAACCTATAAACTCAAAATTAAAGGAAATACACCCTATCCCATCCTCCTTGTAGAAACAAGCCTCTTCCCCACTGAGAGAATGGCTATGACTAGATACCTAATGTATAAGAACAAGTTAAACAACATGGAAGACAAGAGGCTACCTACAATTGCTTCAAAATCAAGTCATAACCACCATCGACTCAATTGAGGATGGCATAACTACGCCAGGTATTGGATAAACTATTGGGGAATCATGGAAGAAACCATTTTGCAGAATAAATATACTATTAAAAAAAACGTCAAATAAAAATTTAAGGAAAAAATGTGGTGTGATAAAGAGTTAGAGGGAAAAATAAAATTAAGGTGTTGTAAAGATGTAATCAAACCTAATCTAGAAGATCAAAATTATCTATCTGTTTTGCCAAGTGTAAATAAAAAAATAAGCATTGCTAGGATAAGAACAAAATCTCACGAGCTCCATAGTGAAATTGGGCATTGGTCAATTCCTAAAATGGCATGGGATGAAAGAGTGTGTCACCTTTGTGACACTAAGAAAGTTTAAGATGAAAATCACTTTCTCTTAGATTGTCCAACCTATACCCATATTAGATCTCATTTTGAAAATATTGATCACACTACCAACCTTCCTAACCTCTTAACTCAACAAAAGTATGGTGATCTTGGAAAGCTTCTCTTAATGCTTTTCGA
>JZKD02S1750526.1:109174-138127 GCA_000966675.3 Picea glauca
TATATATATATATATATATTTATTTTTTTATTTTTTTTTGCATTGCGACAACCATAAATGTTTATGACAATGAAATTTTTTATTGAGAGTTGTTCATCACAATGTAACGTTGACCATGCTCGTGACATTGGGAAATGTTCGTCAGAATGTGACGTAGGGAAATGTTCATCATAATGCAATGTTAGTCACAATGCAATGGAAATGTTCATCATAATGCAATGGAAATGTTAGTCACAGTGAGATGTATGGAATCATGTTTTACTTTTTAGATAATGGGGTGAAATCACGGAGGTGGGTAACACTTTCATGACAATCAGATCTCCAAAATTCCGAAAAACATTTTTTCGGTCGAACCAATATTATTTTTCGGCCGAAAGTTAATGTTTTCGGTTGAACTAGTTTTCGGCCGAAAAGTGAAACGTCAAATCGAACGGTGCAATAACGACACCCTCGATTTGCGTGTAAAAATTTAGTCGGACGGATATTTTCCATCAAGAAATATGTTTTTGGCCAAACACTCTTTCGAACGAAAGATAGTTCGACCAAACTACCTTTCGTCTGAACTATCATTCGGACGAAAGATGATTTATATATCAACGACACATCGAATTTGTTTCGTTTTCAAACTTTGTTGGTGTTTCTGTCTCAGCGTCTGTGAGCGTGAGCGTTGCGTCTGTGAGTGTGTCGGAGGTCTGTGAGCGTGAGCGTTGTGTCTGTGAGTGTTGCGTTTGTGAGCATGTAGGCGGGCATTTCAGAGGTCTGTGTTGGCAGTTGGCATCATTGCCGCGTCGAGCTCCATGTACCCTGTTGTATTTAGTTTTAGTTGTAATTTTAATTTTTTTTATGTATTGTTGTAGTATTTAATAATTTTATGTAATTTTTTCATGGGCAGTAAAGTGTTGCTCTATGTAGCTTAGTAAGAATAAGAATAGATAAATATTTATGTACAAAAACGAGTTCAAGATCCATAAATGATAATTAAATATTTTTCAATAAATATGAAAGAGGTACTATGTAATACAGTGTTTATGTTTTTCAAATTCCATGTATATATATTTAAATTTTCTTCTATATTTCCATTTTCCACCTTGTGTACATGCAATCTAGATGTGTACCACACACTAAACTATCTTCGATCTCCCTTGCATAATTTTTCACAAATATAAATCTACATTCAAATGGAAATGGCGAATAACAAACACTCAGATAGAATCAATAATTGAGATTACATTTTTTTCATGGTTAAAAATGTCCAATTCTCCTTATGGAAATCTGCAAATTGTAGTATTTAATAGTTTTATGTAATTTTTTTTTATGTATTTTTTATGTATTTAATAGTTTTATGTATTGTTGTAGTAATTTTTTATGTATTTTTTTCGTTTTAGTTGTAGTATTTAATACTACCACAGCCCCAAACTTGTGGTTGTTGAATGCCGAAAAGTTTCGACTGATAAAATTACCCAGGCAGTAAGTTAAAGAAAACTCTAATTGACATCGGATCCATGAAAATCCTTAGTTCAGTAAATAATCGACCCAACAAATGATGCAGTAAATAATTTGATCCGTTCAAGTTTACTAATGATTAACGACCCTATCTTGATCGACACCATTCATTTAATAACTAATGGCCTTAATATATTTATTTAAAATAACTCGACGCTAGTGGAAATGAGAATAACCTGATAGAGGGCATAACTATGCAACAAATGTTTGTGGTCTATTTTCTGATGAGTGGAAACCTTACTATGCTCCTCTACTTGGGTTGAGTCCACTTTCACCTTACTGCAACTCTGTTGTTGAACATTTGTGCTTCTTATTTCCTCACAACTGCAACACAAGAGAAAACAAATTCAATAACAAAAAACAGATTCAATAACAACTAAAATTAGAAAAAAATCAAACCCAAAATAACAATCCCATTTATTTTTACTGTATGGAAAGCAGATTCAATAACAAATAAAATTAGAAAAAAAGTAAACCCAAAATAACAATCCTATTTGTTTTTACTATATTCATTTGGCCTCCAACTCAGGTGTATAAGAATGAGGCATCCAATCACCCCAAATTTCAACAATCTGAATGAAAATGACCACTGGCATGTCCATCGCCAAATTGCAAGGTGGTGTAACTTAGAGAAATAGAAATAGAAATAGCGAGAAATTGCATACAGTAGAGAAATCGAAATAGCAAGAATTTCCGATTTACCATGAACAATCTACCAACGCATAATAGGAATAGAAACAATTTCCGATCTACCATGAACAATCTCCCAACGGATATAGTACAGGAATGAACAATCTACCAATGCATACAGTATAAGAATAAAACAATTTTCGATCTACCATGAACAATTTGCCAATGGATACAATACATGAATAGAAATTGGAAGAAAGTGAAACGTTACAGTATAGGAATAGAAACAATTTCCGATCTACCATGAACAATCTGGCAATGCATATAGTACATGAATAGAAATTGGAAGAAAGTGAAACATTAGAAAGGAAAAGGTTACCATAAAACTGGTTAATTACACTTACTAATGACTAATGCTTGTATTTGGAGTTGCCAGGACAATACCATATCACATCACAACCCTTCAACATATGTGACGATGAAGAATATTCTCTATTAAATAAATCATGTTCATCCATTCCGACTTTGTCATTAAAAGAGTGATTAATGTGGAAGTTTACAATGGGTATATGCCTTTTGGCGTAATTAATATTAATTTTAGTTGGTGCGCCGAGCTCGACCGAATTCACAAATTAAGAATTGATGGAATATATGAATAGTTTCATTTGATGGAATATATGAATAGTTTCATTTGTGTGTTAGTGTAATTTACTAGTATTGTTGGCATGCCATTGGCTTGGCCATGGGGCTAGGTCCTCGCAGCCAAGTCATAGTCCACTGGACCATGGCTTGGCCGCGGGGGGGGGGTAGCCCTGTGGCCAAGCCGTGGGCGTTCCCATATTATTTGAAAGATTTTAAGATTTATTTTGATGATTTTTTTAGCTGAGTTATGTGTTTGAATCCATCTTGAATTTTATCATTTACTAATTATATATTATTTTGAAATATTATATTATTTTGAAATATGGTATCAATGTATCAAAATTTTGCCATTAATTTTTACCTATCGCCAATAGTACATGTGATGATTGACCCTGATATATATATATATATATATATATATATATATATATATATATATATATATATATATTTCATTTCTATATATTTTATATTAATCTTTTAATTTCATTGAGTGTAATGATTTCTTTAGCAATGTTCTATTTTAAAACATGTAATAGTTTCCCAATGTGATATATTAGATAAATGGTTATTCATTTCCAGCATTCTTTACTTAGTTAAATTTTTAGTTATGGTTTTACTTAGTTTACTTTTTAGTTATGGGTCTTTTTATAATGATTAATTACCCCTTATCTAGTAAAAGAGTGATACTTAGGATATTACAAGCCCTAACAAGTAGATAGGTGCATAACAAGGAAAACAACTCATAAGTTTGTAGTAATCTGTTGATAGTTAATTAAAGGAGAAAGTTGAGGAAAGGGTATAATTTTTGTTGCTATTCAATTGCAGACTAGCAACACACCACTTCCCTCTCTAATTTCCCTTGGAGTATAATCATCTCCAAGAAAATCCATCATTCTCTTACCATCCACCACAACAATGCTTGTGGAGGTGGAGAAGAAACGACAATGACATCTATTTTTCTATTTTTCTATAATTTGAATTGGCCTTTAATGAAAGCCTATGTTTTTTGTAACAACCACCCATTTCGTCACGACAACAAGCCTCAGATAACAAGTGATTTTTTATTTATTTTTTATTTTGTGTGTGTAGGAAGATAATGATGACATTATACTCAACATCACAACATGACAATGAACACAATGCATGCAACTCAAGCAATAACAACATAACGACCTAACATAAAATCACATCAAGCACCTGGAAGCAATCTACGACGTTCAACAGATGAAGAATAAGAATGACCACCCGCCCGTCCTACCTTGCAATGGTTAGGACCTCCAGGACACATAAGCAATGCTCAAGCCTAGGTTCCCATAAATTTTGACCATTTAAGGTCTCAAGGCTGGCGACTGTTCTGAGGAACAAGGAGGTGTCTACATCCTGCCCGACATAAGAAGACCAAGCCTACTAAGCTAAGAACAATCATCCTAACAACCCAAAATTTATCACACAAGTAACTAGAACCCTTACAGTGAGAAACCAAGCACATTAAATGATTACAACCAAGTACAACATTAGTTAAAAGGAACCACAACACCCTCAATGCACAACAATCTCGCTTATGAAACGTATAGATTGGAAGAGGTAGATTCACAGGCCAGAAGTAGGAAAACGTAGGGCAAACAACTTTAGATAAATATCAATGAGGCAGAGGGTAAACCACAGGTTAAAAGTAATGAAACACAAGGATGAATGCTCCATAGCATTAATGGCAGACCAAAAGTATATAAATAAATAATATACACAATAAATTTTCCAGGGATTTGTACCAACGTAAACTTGAACTTTCCAGGAATGCATCAAACACAATATCTACAAATGCATTAAACACAGAGTTCATTCCTCAGCATTCACATTAAACGCATAGTATTTATGGGTTCACTCAGGTCACTGACTTCCCAAGGTTCCAAGTAACATAGTCCAAATAGTTTAAAAGGTTTTCAATCGAGTCAAATAAAGTGCAGAGGTAAATAATACCATTGAAAATAAAACATACAAACAACATGGTGAACGCACGTAGGCACACACTCAGCCAGTAAGATGCACGTAGGCAGTCATTCGAATGGGAAAAAACTCAAGAAAAAATTCATCAATATTAATGTGCAGGAATAAAATCCACAGAGAGAAAAAAAAGGGGCAACATTAAAACAACACGGATTTAAGTTGTGAAGGAGGTAATGCAACAAAGTGCCAAATCATCCAACAATATATAAAAACACAGAGATAAACTTATTCGGTGATTAAGAAACATAGAGTTAAGAAACTTTTCCATCAATTAAACTTTCAAGGTTATTTAAACACATCAATGAGAAAGTCGAACCTTCATCCAAGGAAAATATCAAGGTAGACGGTTAAAACGTTCGTCCTTTGCTCATTATCCTCGCATAGAAAAATAGGGCATTGAGATCCATAGGCCTTTTAATGCTAAGGAAATGATCGTAGATCAGGATCCTAGCCGACTGCTCAGGAGAGGACCGAGGAGCTAGGGACGAAGGAAAACAATTGATAGGGTCACAATCAACACCACTGGGCAGTCACGACATGCCGAGAAATGACGGTCACGAGAAATCAATCAACCATTCAATCATCTAGGCTATAAAAATTTCAGTCATGAAACTAGAAAACCAGTTTACCTACCTAATAAACATGTAGATCCAAATCATAAATCCTACAACAATCTACCATTCAAATGAGGAAAGTGTATCGTTGCCTGTTCACCCGCTCTGAGTGACGTCCTACTTGCTCCGTGCAACTCCCGCTCGCCAACCGTCGAGACTTCACCGGTACCTCCCAGCCAATGCTAGGGGTACTCTTCTTCCCCCTTAGCCCCCCGAGCCACAAAGGGGATACACACACTATCCATAGATTTTGACTAGTTCCCAGCTCACCTCGCAAGGCCGAGCTACCACTCCTCTCTGAGCTGGGTATCCCAACTCTCACAAGTAAATCAATCAAGTAGATATTTCTGCAGTTTAACATTATGCAAACAGAAGATGGTCCTTCCTCCTTCTCCTTCCTTCATTATATAGAGTTTTGAACTTCCTCTCTTTCCTAAAATCTCATTTAATTAAAGTTTTAAAAATAAATTCCTAAAAATTCTTCTCCGTACAAGTGTCACCCATCCCCTTCATTCCTCCATTATTTAATTTCTTTAATTAATTAATTATCTTATTTCCCTCACCCACCTAGAGTTACTCCTAGAATCACTCCTAGGTGTCCCCAAATTCCCTTACAGGTTTTAAAGGATTTCCGTATTATGAAATTGTTAATTTAGTTAAAATTAGAAGCTCTTAAATGGTAGATTCTTTACTAAGTTGACTTTCCGCTTTTTCCCTTAAGTTCCCCTTTTTCCCTTTTTATGTTACCTCTTTTCCCTAGTTTCCTAATTTTTTTGATTTTCCCTCTTTCCCCTTTTTAATTAGAACTCAAAAAGGGAGGTGTGGAATTTAAGCCCTTTTCCCTTTTATCATTTAATTAGTATATTTCAAATTATCAAAAAGATAAAGCAATTAATTCCCCTTTTTACATTTTATATCAATAGATTTTTTTATTTTTTTTATGAATAAATTAAATTTCTTACTCCCTTCATGTTAGAAGATTTAACGAAGTTCATAATTATTATTTAAGTTCTTCTTCTTCTTCTTATTATTTTTTTTTATAGAAGATAAAATTTTACCACTTGCGTAATTTAGACTTAGACCTTAGATTTCGTACTGGGCGACATTTAATTAGGGAAAACTGTTTTAAAAATATTTAACACGTTAATCATCCTAAGGCCATCTAGGTTCATTTGTCTATCATCAATAATGTGATGTGCCCTTTAGGATGCACTAGGTGCTCCAAGGGTGCCACTCGCCTCATCTATTCCCTTGCACGATGTGCCCTTCAGGACGCACTACGTGCTTCAAGGGTGCCACTCGCCACTCTCTTATTTTCTTGCACGACGTGCCCTTCAGGATGCACCACGTGCTCCAAGGGTGCCACTCACCTCTTGATTGACTGGGTAGACATCAATAACCCCTGGAGTCAATACTCCGCCAGGTGAACTTGTGGGAGATTGAGGGCCTCTAAGGAATACAACCCCCTCCTTATTGTGCACCCCTTAGAATCATTGTGAATGACTGTCGCAGTCTTCCCTCACGACATCGTGGGTCCTCTCAAACTAGGTAATCGTTAACCTACAGTTCAATCCATAGCGGGAGTGCTAGTAGGCTATGGCAGGGCTGCTATCCACACCTCTCCCTCGACATCTCTGGTAGTCCTGCATGACCCCTTTACTCCATATGTGAGTCTGGTCGACACGCTATCGTCAACTTGCATCATCAACAAATCATGTCAGAGTATATCCATATCATACCATCTAATCAGATGCACTAATATTACAGTAAAACAATCAAACCCCAATGGTACACTCCCTGACTCAATCTATAGTCCAAGGGGTTCCATCGATGCCTTTTCATCCTCGAGGTCCAAAATCCTGCAGAATCAATAAACCGAGTCAATAGTACCTGTCTATGTCAATGTAGTAAAACAACATGTCATCAACCCATAACGCCTTGTAATCAAAATCAAAAGTTTTAATAGCATAATAATCCGGATCACTTGCGAGCAAGTGTCCTCAAAGAATAAGTTCGCTTAGTGCACCAGAGAGGGATGTTACATACACCCCCTCTGGGTCTAAACTTCTTCTCGAAGTTTCACAGTATATATGCTGAAATAAAGTGTATCACAGTATCATATGTTTATCTATCAAACAAAAATGGAAACTGTTGGCGCATATCATATGCATCCTCCTAGGTTGCCGAGTGTGGACTATAATTGTCACACTGGACCTTGACCTAATCTACCATTCAACGTCATAGCTGTCAAACGCAATGATCCAAGATGAAAACCAACTTAGCCTTGAGCACTTCCTCATCCAATACCTGGAAGGAACTCATGTCAATAACATGTGTAGGATCACTAATATAATGTCTCAAAACATATACATGAAAAACATCATGCATACACCTCAAAGAATCAGGCAAGGCTAGTCGATAGGCCATGGGCCCCTTTCTCTCCATAATATCAAAATATCCCACAAACCTAGGAGAGAGTTTATCTCCCTTCCCAAACTTGATCGAACTCTTATGCAGTTTAACCCACAAGAAGACTCAATCGTCGACCTCGTAACTACGGTCGACACGATGCGCATCGACATAACTCTTTTGTCGATCTTGCGCTTCTTTAATCCTTTGTCTTATTATTTGCATTTGCTCTTCCATTTGTTGGATTTCTTTTGGTCCCACCAGGACCCTATCCTCAAGCCGATCCCAACTCAAAGGCGTCTGACATGGTCTCCCGTAAAGAAACTCGAAAGGCGCCATCTTAATGGTGCTTTGGTAACTGTTGTTGTATGTGAATTCTGCTAGTGGTAAGAATTCCTCCCAATGATTTTGTTGGTCCATCACATACATGCGCAACATGTCCTCCAAGCTCTGGTTCATTCGTTCGGTGTACCCGTCAGTCTTTGGGTGATATGCAGTACTAAAGTTAAGTTGGGTTCCCAAATCCTCTTGGAAACTCGTCCAAAATCATCTAGTAAACACCGATCCTCGATCGGATATAATCCTCTTAGGCATGCCATGTAGCCTCACAATCTCACTGATGAAAATTCTAGCTATGTCAGGTGCCTGATACATCATACACACAGGAATAAAGTGAGCACTCTTCATCAGAGTGTCTACTACTATGAAAATTGAGTCATGTCTCCTTGCCGTCAATGGCAATCCAACAATAAAATCCATCGAAATAACCTCCCATTTTGATTCCGGAATAGCGTGTGGTTGTAGTAATATTGTTGGGTGTCTATGTTCAACCTTTACCTACTGA
The DNA here is from genome assembly GCA_000966675.3 of Picea glauca. Taxonomy (NCBI): domain Eukaryota; kingdom Viridiplantae; phylum Streptophyta; class Pinopsida; order Pinales; family Pinaceae; genus Picea; species Picea glauca. The sequence continues at coordinate 117,824 of JZKD02S1750526.1, forward strand.
AATTCTAGACATATGGCCACATAGTTGACTATGACTGCCTTCATTCCCTTCCAGAAGAATAGGGGTTTAAGGTCTTCCCTCATCTTCATGACTCTCGAGTGAGCCATGTAAACTGCTCTATGAGCCTCGCTCAGGATCAACATCCTCAACTTGTCGTTCGGTGGTACGTAGATACGATTTTTAAACCTCAATAATCCATCGCTATCAAACGAAAATCCTTCAAATCATGGTACCCTCATTGTGTTTTGTCCGGTAAAACCCTTGACCTCTTTGTACCAGTCATCATCACACTGTAAAGTTAGAATATTTTCATGCAAATTTGTCAGAAGAGGCAACACCAAAAAGATGCGTGGTCTCCAACTCAATGCATCCACCACTCAGTTCACTGTTCCTTTTATGTAGGTAATATCAAATTCATACTTGCTAAGAAATTCCGACCAACACCATGATGCAGGATAATCATAAGCAGTCAAGCGAGTGTGGAGGCGAAAGACAGCTAGAAAGTGCAACATGCATTTTTTTTTTTTTTTACATTTTGAAATGTTTTTTTTACATTAATGAAATGGTTAAGGGGAAGTGTACTTGCATATTGTAAATAGATCATGAGTGATTCACTCTCATCTGTAGTATATTAAGGCATTTATGCATAGTTAATGAAAGTAGGTAGGTTTGAGTTAATAGATTAGACAATTTAGAGAGTAGGAGGGAAAACAAATATAGACACCCTGGAATTTGTATCATAATAGAGCAGTTGTATCATTAGAATAGCAGAGAAGAGGAGAAAGTTGTAGTAGAGAGTTGAAAGAAGAACCCATGTACAGGAGATTTGAATTAATATATGAAGCATTGAATCAGATTTCATGGTGTTATAATGTTTTCTGTTTATACATGTTGAATGGTATGCTTACAGTGGTTTATTCTCTATGATTATGCATTTTTTTTAATATTGTGTGTATGAATGATTTCATGTTGAATGTTTGAAATCTGAGAGAGAGAGAGAGAATGCGTTTCAATTGTTCCTCTTCCTGAGTGAGAGAAGTTCCTGCAAGGAGTGCAGTGAAGCGTCTGCAAGGTGTGCGTCGACGAAGGTCTGAGTTTATCTCTGAAAGCTCAGGAGGGATACCGTTGTTCTCATTCTAATAGAAGTACAAGTGAAGCACCAAGTCGTGAAAGGTGTGTGAAGGCTGGTTGAAAGTTTGGAACTTATCAACCAAGGAAAGGATTGAAGGATTTCTGTTGCAGAGAGCAAACAGAGTCGAGAGGTCGAATACTTAGAAGTATTTGAAAGTCTGCCGCAAGGAGTGCGAGAAGGAACCCTTTTGGAGGTTTGAGTTTGTAAGTGAAAGATCAGGAGGGATAATACCTTTGAAAACTTCAAAGGAGGATGAGGGTCGAAGTCATCCAGTAGAAGTAAGGTTCAGAAGGGTGAACGCTGGTTTATTTTGTAGGAGCTGCCAAGGAGGAAACGAGCGGTCAAAATTCTCTGTGGAGAATTCAAGAAATAACGAGGACCGTAGGATCCAGAGGAGTTGTAGGTTGGATAAGGTTTGGATGAATCCATTCCATTGGTATTAAGATTCACTTCGATTGTTGATCGTGATATGTTTGAGCTGTCAGATCATTTCAGCATTTCGGGGATCTTGACGACAAGGAGTTGAGCACAGTGGAACGAAAGTCCCGAAGTTGCGAGTTGCGACAGGAATTGGCATGGAGTTTTGGGATTTCTGCATTTTGGGTATTGAGAAACCAAGGAGGCAACATTTTTGGATCGAGAGTTTCAAACTCCCGATACCTAGAGGCTTGAAATAAAGCAGGTCATGGGATTGAGTGAGGATTGTACAACACGTGGCACATCTGTCAGGTGGGGATCGCAAGGGTGACAGGTGGAATGTACTCACGCACCGAGGGGTCAACTCATAGTTGCCTATCACCTCTCGAGATTTCACAAAGGAGGAGAATGAAGACTCTACACTCCAACTCGCTAGGTTGCGAGTTACGAGAAGTGTGAAAGGGAAGTCAGACTATCGCTAACTATCGCATTTCGGGATTTCACAAGAAAAGAGCACGAGAGCTCAACGATTCAACTCGTGAGATTGCGAGTTGTGAAAGACCCTGTGCCAAGGCCAATTGTGGTCATGTGGAGGTGAAGCTCATACCTTGTGCCTGTTCGCATAAGGGGGTTTAAGAAGGACCTGTGGATAGATTCATTGAGGGTTCTGATAGGGATCCGAAAGAGCCACTTCGACTGCAGGAGATTTGAACGATCCTGTGAGCGGATCTCGGCCTGAGGATTGGGGGTCTGCATCAAAGTGGTATCAGAGCACAGAAAAAGTCTTTTCTTTCTGTAGCAGAGAGAACATGGGAATATTTCTCAGCCATGCCACCGAGAAGAAGAGACATACCAATGCTTGATCTAACAGTGGAAAGGGAAATGCGTGAATTACGTGCCAGGATTGATGCCATGGAGACATCATAGAGGCACATAGTTGACACTGGGAATATCAGCAAGGCTGACAGTGAAAATGAAGCTGGACATGAAGGAGAAGAAGTTTCAGTTGAAGATGCTGTAGACAAACGCCTATTCAGGGTTGTTGCAAGGATAGGTGCCAGAAAAAAAATGGACATTCCAGTATACAAGGGAAACCTAGATGTTGAAGAGCTTCTAGAGTGGATTAGAGCTCTAGATAAATACTTTGACTCTAAGGATGTCGAGGAAGATAGAAAAGTCAAACATGCTATCACTAGACTTAAAGGGCATGCAACATTATGGTGGGATGAACTGTAGGCTGACAGACACTGTAAAGGAAAACTGAAAATCAAAAGTTGGTATAGAATGATTATAAAGATGAAAGCCAAATTCATACCCAAGGATTATCAAATCACTCTGTTTCGGAGGATGCAAAATTTGAGACAGAAGCTAATGACAGTGAAGGAGTACACTGAAGAGTTCTACAAGATAAACATCAGGGCAGGTCATTATGAAATCGATGATGAAAAGGTTTCTAGGTACATGAATGGTCTGCGATATGACATTCAATATGAGATGAGCATGATGATCATTTGAAATGTAAAAGATGCTTATCAGATGGCTCTGAAAGCTGAATAGAAGCTGAGATGAAAGCAAGGTCAAAAAGACCGAGGCAAAAGTCAAGCTAGAGAAAAAAAAATTGCCCAAGATATAACTCAGAACCCTAAAGGAGAGGGAAAGAAACCTCAATCTCAGCATGAGAGGGGAGGAAGCTCACAGAGAGGGCAATATGCTGATAGAAATACTTTTCCTCTAGCTAGAGGAAGAGGAAGAGGCCAAGGAGGCGAAGTGAAGTGTTTTGTCTATGGAAAAAATGGACATAAATCTTATGAGTGTCCAGATAGGAAGAAAGAAGGTGGTGAAACTCACATTTCCAAAGCACAAGGATGGAATGTTGAGGCAGAGGATGCTGAGGGCAGAAGATCCTTGATGATGAGGAAAGTTCTCTTAATGCCATAGAAGGAGGCAAAGAACCTAGCCCAAAGAAAAAAACTATTTCAGATTGCTTGCAAGACCAAAGACAGGGTATGCAAAGTCATAGCGGATAGTGGTAGCACAGAAAATCTCGTTTCTACAGAGATGGTAGAAAAGATGGAGCTAGAGACTATTGTACATACAAGCCCATACAGAGTTTCATGGCTACAAAAAGGACATCAAGTAAATATCACTAAACAATGTTTAGTTGAATTTAAAATAGGAGGATATAAGGATGAAATATTATGTGATGTCATTCCCATGGATGTTTGTCATTTATTGCTAGGTGGACCGTGGCAATATGACATAAATGTGGTTCATGATGGGAGGAAGAACATATACACCCTGGAGAAGAATGGCATGACTCACATGTTGTTGTTGATTAAGGATAAAGAAGTGAAACCAGAGGTGAGCAACACTGTAATTCTCATGAGTGGGAAGGAACTTCTTAATGAGGTTAAGAAGAAGGAAGACACACAATTCATTGTGGTCAGAAATCCTAGGATTGTTGTAACCAGTACAAGAGTGGATGATTTACCAAAGGAAATTCAGAAGTTGTTGGAAGAGTTTGCTGACATAGTAGTGGACAAACTACCTCATTTGTTACCACTAATCAGGAGTATAAGCCATCATATTGATCTTATACCTGGAGCCAGTTTACCAAACAAAGCAGCATACAGGTTGACACCGCAGAAAAATGAAGAAGTCAAGTGGCAGGTCCAAGACTTAATGGACAAAGGATTGGTTAGAGAAAGATTGAGTCCATGCACTGTACAACAATCCTCAGCCAAAAGAAAGATGGAGGCTAGAGAATGTGTACAGACTCAAGGGAGATCAATAAGATCACCATCAGATATAGATTTCCATTGCCAAGGATTGATGATTTGATGGATTGCTTGAGTGGAGCAAGATTCTTTTCAAAGATTGATTTGAAAAGTGGGTATCATCAGATTCGAATGAGAGAAGGTGATGAATGGAAGACATCATTCAAGACAAATGAAGGGCTGTATGAATGGCTTGTTATGCCATTTGTCTTAACAAATGTGCCTAGTACTTTCATGAGGTTGATGAACGAAGTCCTGAAGGATTTCATTGAAAAATTCGTCATTGTATATCTTGAGGATATATTGATTTTCAACAAGACAGAAGTAGAACACTTAAAGAATTTAGCTACAGTGATGAAGAGATTACAGCAAGAGAAATTTTTGATTAACATGAAGAAATCATCATTTATAAGGACAAAACTCATTTATTTGGGTTTCGTTATCTCTGCAAATGAGCTAAAGATGGATCCCAAAAAGGTAAATGCAATTAAGAATTGGCCATCGCTGAAAAATGTGTTTGAAGTTCGAAGCTTCCATGGTTTAGCAAGTTTCTACAGGAAATTCATCCGAAAGTTTAGTGGAATTAGTGCACCGATGATGGATATGGTGAATAAAAGACATAAATATTTTCACTGGACAGAGGAAGCAGAGAAGAGTTTCAACTTGCTGAAGAAGAAGATCACGGAGCAACCAATTTTGGTTTTGCCAGATTTCGGCAAGACATTTAAGGTCAAGTGTGACGCAAGTGGATATGAAATAGGAGCGATATTGAGCCAATACAATAGGCCAGTTGCATACTTCAGTGAGAAACTGAATGAAGTGAGGATTAAATACTCAACATATCACAAGGAATTTTATGCAGTCATACAAGCGCTGAAGAAATGGAGACATTATTTGGTTCCTAAAGAGTTTGTTTTGTACAACGATAATCACGCTTTGCAATTCGTGACTCAGCAGGAGAAGTTGAACCAAAAACATGCTAAATGGGTTGAATACATGCAGAATTTTACTTTTGTAATTAAACATATTTCTGGAACTGCTAACAAAGTTGTTGATTCTTTGAGCAAGAAATGTTTTCTTATGCAGGAATTTAGAGTCAAAACTTTGGGTTTTGATAACCTCAAGGAAATGTAAAGGGATGACCCAGATTTTAAGGAAGCATATGAGGCATCTGATAATCCATTTCTCAGGGACAGAAGCCAATGGACCGAATATATGATTCAGGATGGTTTGTTATTCAGGGGAAATCAACTATGTATTCCAAAATGCTCCATGAGGGAGAATTTGCTAAAAGAAAAACACAGTGGAGGATTGGCCGGACATTTTGATCATGACAAGATGTTCTCAAAATAAAATGGCTCATATTTTTGGCCAGGGATGAGAACATATGTTAAGATATTTGTGGACAGGTGCAGAATTTGTCAGTACACTAAAGGAATAAGGCATAACACAGGGTTATACCAGCCATTACCCATACCATAAAGGCCATGGGATGCAGTGAGCATGGATTTTGTATTAGGTCTTCCAAGAACACAAAGAGGATGTGATTCAATCTTTGTAGTGGTAAACAGATTTTCCAAGATGGCACATTTCATACCATGCCAGAAAACCAATGACGCAACTCATATTGCGAACCTGTTTTTCAAAGAGGTCGTCAGACTTCATGGCTTGCTAAGGAGTATTGTTTTGGATCGAGATACCAAGTTCATGGGACATTTTTGGAGGACTTTATGGAGGAAGACGGGGACAAGTTTGTCTTTTATCTTAGCGTATCATCCTCAAATGGATGGGAAGAAAAAATTTGTGAACATAACCTTGGGAGATTTACTGAGGAGCCTAGTGACTGGACACCACAGTCAGTGGGATCATATTTTGCCACAGGCAAAATTTGCTTACAATGATTCAATCAACAGAAGAACATGGTAGAGTCCATTCCAAATTGTATATGGAATGCAGCCAAGGGGAGTTTCTGAATTGGGAGATGTGGAACAAACTAAATTCAGGAGTGCTAGTGCAGAAGACTTTGTAGAAGCAATGAAGGAGCTTCATAGCCGAATTAAGGAGCGATTGCAGAGTTCAAACCACAAATACAAGTGCAGAGCAGATCAACACAGGCGAGAACTTCAATTTGAAGTTGGTGATTTAGTTCTTTCACATCTGAGAAAGGAGATATTCCTAATGGGAACATATAACAAACTGAAGATGAAAAAGATTGGACCATGCAAGATCTTGAAGAAATTTGGGGCAAACACATATGAGATTGAATTACCCGATGGGGTTGGAATTTCATCAATATTCAATGTTGTGGATTTGTACCCTTACAGAGCTGAAGAAACAAGAGAAGAGGATAAACAGATATAATTTCAATGGACCAAACAAATTCCTGTAGCTGAAAAGCCATAGATAGAAAGTATACTTGACAAGAGAGTTAGTAGGAAGACTAGGAGAAAAGAGTATTTTGAATACTTGGTCAAGTGGAAAGGACATCCAGTTGAAGATGCCAGTTGGGAAGATGAAGCAGAAATTCAAAAGCATGGACAGACCGTGCAAGAGCTCATGAATAGGAGTTCATGAAAATTTTCAAGTGAGGGAGTATGATGCAGGAGCATTGTAAGCAGTCAAGTGAGCGTGGAGGCGAAAGACAGCTGGAAAGCGCAACACACACACACACACACACACACACACACACATATATTTATGTTTTGAAGTGTTTTTGAAACATTAATAAAATGGTTAAGGGGAAGCGTACTTGAATATTGTAAACATATCATGAGCGATTCACTCTCATCTGTAGTATATTAAGGCATTTATGCATAGTTAATGAAAGTAGGTAGGTTTGAGTTAATATATTAGACAATTTAGAGAGTAGGAGGGGAAACTGATATAGACACCCTGGAATTTGTATCATAGTAGAGCAGTTGTATCATTAGCATAGCAGAGAAGAGGAGAGAGTTGTAGCAGAGAGTTGAAAGAAGAACCCATGTACAAGAGCTTTGAATTAATATATGAAGCTTTGAATCAGATTTCATGGTGTTATAATGTTTTCTGTTTATACATGGTGAATGGTATGCTTACAGTTGTTTATTCTCTCTGATTATGAATTTGTTTTAATACTGTGTGTATGAATGATTTCATGTTGAATGTTTGAAATCTAAGAGAGAGAGAGAGAGAGAGAGAGAGAGAGAGAGAGAGAGAGACCGAGTTTCAATTGTTTCTCTTCCTGAGTGAGAGAAGTTATTGCAAGGAGTGCAGTGAAGCATCCACAAGGTGTGTGTCGACAAAGGTCAAAGTTTATCTCTGAAAGCTCAAGAGGGATACCACTGTTCTCATTCCAGCAGAAGTGCAAGTGAAGCACCAAGCTATGCAAGTTGTGCACAGGCTGGTTGAAATTTTGGAACTTATCAACCAAGGAAAGGATTGAAGGATTTCTGTTGCAGAGAGCGCACATAGTCGAGAGGTCGAATACTTAGAAGTATTCGAAATTCTGTCGCAAGGAGTGCGAGTAGGAACCCTTTAGGAGGTTTGATTTTGTAAGTGAAAGATCAGGAGGGATAATACCTTTGAACACTTCAAAGGAGGACGAGGTTCGAAGTCATCCAACAGAAGTAAGGTTTAGAAGGGAGAACGTTGGTTTATTTCGCAGGAGCTGCCAAGGAGGAAACGAGCAGTCAAAATTATGTGTGGAGAATTCACGAAATAGCGAGGACCCTAGGATCTAGAGGAGTTACAGGTTGGATAGGGTTTGGACGAATCCATTCCGTTGGTATTAAGATTCACGTCGATCATTGATCATGATCTATATGAGCCGTTAGATCATTTCGGCATGTCGGGGATCCTGACGAGAAGGAGTTGAGCACAGTGGAACGAAAGTCCCGAAGTCGCGAGTTGCGACAGGAATTGGTGTGGAGTTTCGGGATTTCGACATTTCAGGTATCAAGAAACCAAGGAGGCAACATTTTAGGATCGAGAGTTCCTAATCTCGATACCGAGAGGCCCAAAATAAAGTAGGTCACGGGATTGAGCGAGGCTTGTACAACACCTAGAACATTTGTCAGGTGGGGACCGCAAGGGTGATAGGTGGCGTGTACTCGCACACCAAGGGGTCAACCCATAGTTTCCTATCACCTCTCGAGATTTTTCAAAGGAGGAGCACGAAGGCTCTACACTCCAACTCGCGAGGTTGCAAGTTGTGAGAAGTGTGGAAGAGAAGTCAGACTATCGCTGACTATCGCATTTCAGGATTTCGTAGGAAAAGAGCACGAGATCTCAACAGTTCAACTTGCGAGATTGTGAGTTGTGAAATACCCTATGCCAGGGCCATTTGTGGCCATGTGGAGGTGAAGCTCATACCTTGTGCATGTTCACATAAGGGGGTTTCAGAAGGTCCTGTGGATATATTCGTTGAGGGTTTTGATAGGGATCCAAAAGAGCCAATTCAAATGCAAGGATATTTGAATGATCCTGTGAGCGAATCTTGGCCTGAGGGTTGGGGTTCTACATCAAAGTGGTATTAGAGCATAGAAAAATTCTTTGATTTCTGTAGTAGAGAGAACAGGGGAATATTTCTCAGCCATGCCATCGAGAAGAAGAGACAGACCAATGCCTGATCCAGCAGTGGAAAGGGAAATGCGCGAATTACATGTCAGGCTTGATGCCATGGAGACAACATAGAGGCACACAGTTGACGCTAGGGATATCAGCGAGGTGACAGTGAAAATGAATATGGAAATGAAGGAGAAGAAGTCACAGTCGAAGATGTTGCAGACGAACGCCTATTCAAGGCTGTTGCAAGGATATGTGCCAGAACAAAAATGGACATTCCAGTATATGAGGGAAACCTAGATGTTGAAGAGCTTCTAGACTGGATTATAGATCTGGATAAATACTTCGACTATGAGGATGTCGAGGAAGATAAAAAATTCAAACATGCTATCACTAGACTTAAAGGGAATGCAACATTATGGTGGGATGAACTGCAGCATGCGTTGTCACGCGTTCAGGTCGCTTTGTGTAAAAATGTGTTGTTGTCGACAATGGTCAGTCTTTAGTTCAAAATTTCATCCAACAATGTAGTGTCCCCAAACCTTCAAGGAATATATGATGTCTAACAACTCCAAATCATGCGTCGCGTAGTTCTCCTCATGCCTTCTCAGTTTCCTCAAAATGTAAGTGATCACTCGTCCGTCTTGCATCAAGACTCCACCTAAGCCTTCCTTGGATGCATCAGTGCATACCAAGAAGTCCGTGTCCATGTCCGGGACCTTTAGTATCAGTGTTGTTGTCAACAATTCCTTGAGCCTCCGAAATGCTTCCGTGCATTTCTTGGTCCAAACAAAATTCTTGTTTTTCTTCTGCAATTCCGAGATCATATTTGCTATCTTTGAAAATTCCTCGACGAACCGTCAATAGTATCTTTCTAAACCCATGAAGCTACACACCTCTGGGACATTCGTCAGTGCAGGCCATTCCATAATAGCCTCGACCTTGGCTGGATCCATGGCGATGCCTTCATTGAAGATGACATGACCTAAGTAGTGAATCTTTGATTGATAAAAAGAGCATTTGGACAACTTCCCATACAGGTTGTTCTCTCGCAGACATTGTAGTACCAAGCGCAAGTTCTCATCATGCTCCTCCGTCATCTAAGAGTAGATCAAAATATCGCCAATGAATACTTGGATGAACTTGTCCAAGTACTCGTGGAACACCCCATTCATCAAACTCATAAATACCCCTGGGGCGTTTGTCAGTCCAAATGGTAAAACAATAAATTCGTAATGTCCAAAACTCGTCTTAAAGGTGGTCTTAGGGACGTCATCCTCCTTGATCCGTAATTGGTGATACCCTTATCGCAAATCAATCTTGGAGAACACAGTCGTGCCCTTCATTTGATTGAAAAAATCATCAATTCTTGGCAATGGATACTGATTCTTGATTGTGGCCTTGTTCAATTGATGATAGTCAATGCAGAGCCTCCATGACCCATCCTTCTTTCATATGAAAATAACAGGTGCACCCCACGGTGACACACTTGGACGTATCAGTCCCAGGTCCAACAACTCCTTCAGTTTCATTTTCAACTCTTGTAACTCCGGGGTCGACATCCAATAAGGTGTTCTTGCTATCAATTCAGTCCCCAGTTTTAGGTCTATGGTAAACTCCAATTCCCTGTCTGGCAGCATCCTAGGTAATTCCATTGGAAAGACGTCTACAAATTCTCTCACCACCGGAAGGTGTTCTAGACCTTCCTCTACTCCCTTCTCGTTTAATGAAAGGATTGCATAAATCTTGCACCCCTTGCACATGCTCTTTCGAAGTTTCAAGGAAGATATGAACCTCAGGGAAACTCCTTGGTTCTGTCCTACAATCACTTGTCTCTATTCCTCGTCATCGACCAAGCTCAACCATTTTGTCTTATAGTTGAGTATCACCTCATGCGATTCCAACTAGTCCATACCAATCCTGACATCGTATGATCCTAGGATCATGACGTATAGGTTGGCCCTTATGACAAACTCTCCTAGGTTAAGGATACATCCCGTAACCTTTCCTCCAACCTTTTGTTTGGCTCCTGAAGCCATCTCTACGAAGCTAAACTTGTCTTGTTCAACTGCCTTTACCTTAATCCTTTTTAGCACTGCACCAGAAATGAAACTCTCAGTATCACTGGGATCTATCAAATTACTAAGGTTCTGGTCAGCGACAGTACCTGTTGTCTCAAGAACAGTCGACTGATGCTCTTCCTGGAAATTATTCACCGCTGCATGAATCCAATGGGCCTTGCCCATAGCTCCCATGATGGCAGGTCCAACTGATCCAGATGGTCTAGTCCGCTCCACAGGGTAGTCGCACTGGAAGTGTGGCTCCCCACATGTCCAACACCCCTTCTTTGACCCAGTAGTCTTGGTACCCGAAGTAGAAGATGATGGCCCACCGGCCTGGAACCCTGGTCTGTTTTGCTGAATAGGCCTAAACTGCTACTGCTATAGGAGACGCTACTTCTAATGCTGTGTTCCTCGATAAGGTATCCACTGTTGAGGCGTCGGTCGTCAGGGTGTAGTGAAAGTGGATCCCCTTTGGAAGCAACGATATCCCAGTGCATGACTGTCTAGTAACTGATGTTGCTGTGCTCTAGATGAAACTTGCCATGCTGGTTTCGCTGGAGTCCTGGTCTGACCCCTGCTGATAAGCTCCTCCTCTACTATGAGGGCCTTCTGGATGACATCATGCAAGGTTTGAGGCATCAAAATTCTAACCTTTTCATGTAGGCTACTATTAAGGCTGAACACGAACCTATTGACCTTAAGTTTCTCAGTGTTAAGGTGTGGAGCATACCAGAGAAGCTCCATAAAACAAGCCTCATATTTGGGCACTATATGACCTCCCTGTCATAAGGTGTTGAACTCATTAAGCTGACACTCAATGAATTCCCTTGAAATGTACCTCTCTCAGAACCATTCCTCGAATAGTTCCCATGACATGTCTTCAACAACCATGTTTAGCTATAGTAGGAGCGTCTTCCACCATAGAAGAGCACACCCCTTCAGTTGAAAGACCACCATGAAGACCTTCATGTTGGAGGTATAATCTCGAAGTTCGAAGCACATTGCCATGTTATCCAACCATGCCTCGGTGGCTGTGCCATTCGGGGCACCAAATAACTTTGGAAATTTGACCTTCTCGAGTTCACGGTGAATGCTACCAGTACCGACCGGAGTGCGTGGTGGAACCTCAGTGGGTGCCGATGTCCTAGCCTCATCTCTGTCCAAATGGTTGATCAATGCCTCAAACATGCACTGAAAATATCTCATCATTCCGGCTACATCACCAACTTCTATCTTCTCCTACCCGAGAACCTGCTCATCTCCCTGGGGGTTAGACCCCTCAGGCATGGATGCTACTGGAGGCGTCGTGCCTCCTCCCCTAGCACCCCTTTGTCTGCCTCCGTGGAGTCCTCTAACCATGATTACCTGCATGCACACAAGTCAACTCAATTAACGACATTATAATCAAATCATGTCAACTAAAGCCGTAGTGATCCCAAGTCGTGGGTTGAACCCGCTTTGATACCACATGTAACAACCACCCATTTCGTCACGACAACAAGCCTCAGATAACACGTGCAATTTTTTTTTTGTGTGTGTGTGTATAGGAAGATAATGATGACATTATACTCAACATCAAAACACGACGACGAACACAACTCATGCAATTCAAGAAATAACAACATAATGACCTAACATAAAAGCACATCAAGCACCTGGAAGCAATGTAAGACATTCAACCGATGAAGAATAAGAATGACCACTCACTCGTCCTACCCTACAATGGTTAGGACCTCCAGGACACATAAGAAACGCTTAAGCATATGTTCCCATCAATTTTGACCATTTAAGGTCTTAAGGTTGGTGATTGTTCTGAGGAACAAGGAGGTGTCTACATCCCACTCAACACAAGCAGACCAAGCCTACTAAGCTAATAACAATCATCCTAACAACCCAAAATTTATCACACAAGTAACTAGAACCCTTACAGTGAGCAACCAAGCACATTAAATGATTACAACCAAGTACAACATTAATTAAAAGGAACCACAACACCCTCAACGGGAAGTGCAAGATAAAAACAACTTCGCCAATACCCCAATCAATCATCAAGTCAAGCTAGTCAATATTTACAGTCTATTTTAATCATCTATTATGAGCTCAACTTAGCATGTGTAAAATGCAATAAGACAATAAAGTACGATCTAAATTAGTCTTAAAACCATTCCATTTGCAAAATTTTAAATTACAAATTGTCATCAAGGTACTCTCTAAATCAACGTTAGATAGACATCAATAAGCAAGTCTAAACTTCATCTTGGCCAATAATTAAAAATATAATTCATCATTCATTATAAGCTAACTAGATTGTCTAAATTATTATTTAGGCATTAATTTACAATCATTAGACATTAAATGAAACCAATCTAGCAAAGTTAAAATATGCAATCCCATCTTTACGCCCCAGTCAAATTAAATCATTAACACCACCTACAGGGTTACATCTATTTTAATCCAAATCTCCATCCAACTAGCCATTAATCTTGATAACCATAGCAACCATCTTAAACTAGAATGCTACCATTAAAAATGAATAATGAAGCAAATAACAAGGCATTTATCATAAAGCGAATAACAAGGCATTTAATAACAAATAACTGGGCATTTAATGTAAAACAAATAACAAGGCATTCAAAAAAATAATAAAGAAATTAATAAGGCATTAATAATATTCACTGCCAGGTAAAAATAAAGGTAAGGACTCAGGGCAGGGGAAAAACTCAGGCATAATCGTTGAATCATTAGTTGGCTATCTAAGATAAAGTCATGCATAGGTTAACGCAGGCTGTCAATAAATGGGCACGCTCTCAAGGATAGGGAACTCTCTCTATGCAGGCAAAGTGGAGCTATTAAGGGTAAAATTATGACAACAACAACACTATCTAGTAAATAAAAAAAAATGCTTACAACGCATGAGCAACCCGCTATCACACCCTGCAAGTTAACATTTCACTGTGGTAGTTTTGATGTGGAAATTCACTGCCAATGTAAGTGACAATCGTAGCCCAAGGGTGTAAAACCTTTTAGAAGATTTGGGTGGATGGTAGCTGGTTTGTAACATAAGAGCAGCCAAAGGTGGAAGGGTTCACTCAGAAATTTGGGTGGATTGTAGGATAGTGTTAAATCAGTCAATGCATATATTGCAATGGTCATCTGTACATATCATGATTGTCGTGGATAATCAATTGAGATTCTCTGCAGATCATGTAAATGCTAATCAGGGCAACTGGAGGTAAAATAAATTCTAACAAATAATAACGCTGTAAGATAAGACACCAGTCAAAGGAGCGTTGTCATGAACACAATTATGCCCTTTGAATATAACGCCAAAATTAAGGAGTAAACGTAAAATTTTGATTATTAAAAGAGGTAAATTAGAGGTCCAACGTTTAAACGTTGTCCAAAAACAATTTAGTAAATGTAGGGTAAGGAAAACGCATGGCAACCCACCACTTTCTATTCAACGAACAACAATCTTGTCTATGAAAAGTATGGATTGGAAGAGGTAGATTCGCAGGCCAGAAGTAGGAAAACATAGGGCAAACACCTTTAGATAAATATCAATGAGGTAGAGCATAAACCGCAGGTTAGAAGTAATGAAACACAAGGATGAATGCTCTGTAGTGTTAATGGTAGACTAGAAGTATATAAATAAATAATATACACAGTAAATTTGCCAGGGATTTGCACCAACACAGACTTGAACTTGCCAGGAATGGATTAAATGCAGAGTTCATTCCTCAACATTCACATTAAACACAGAGTATTTACAGGTTCACTCAGGTCGTTGAATTCCCAGGGTTCCAAGTAACACAGTCCAAATACTTTAAAAGGTTTTCAATCGAGTCAAATAAAGTGCAGAGGTAAATAATACCATTGAAAATCCAACATACAAACAACAGGGTGAATGCATGCAGGCACACACTCAACCAGTAAGACACATGTAGACAATCACTCGAATGGGCAAAAGCTCAAGCAAAAATTCATCAATATTAATGTGTAGGGATAAAATCCGCAAAGAGAGAAAAAAATGGCAACATTAAAACAACACGGATTTAAGTTGTGAAGGAGGTAATGCAACAAAGTGCCAAATCATCCAGCAATATATAAAAACACAGAGATAAACTTATCCGACGATTAAGAAACGCAGAGTTAAGAAACTTTGCCATCAATTAAAATTTCAAGGTTATTTAAATGCATCAATGAGCAAGTCAAACCTTCAGCCAAGGACAACATCAAGGTAAACGGTTAACAGGTTCATCCTTTGCTCATCATCCTCGCACAGAAAAGTAGGGCGTTGAGATCCATAAGTCTTTTAACACAAAGGTGACGACCGTAGATTAGGCTCCTGGCCAATTGCTCAGGCGAGGATTGAGGAGCTAAGGATGAAGGTAAACAACCCATAGGGGCACAATAAACACCACTTGGTGGTCACGACATGCCAAGAAACAACGGTCATGGGAAATCAATCAACCATTCAATCAACTAGTCTATAAAAATTTCAGTCATGAAACTAGACAACTAGTTTACCTACCCAATAAACATGCATATCTAAATCATAAATCCTACAACAATCTACCATTCAAATGAAGAAATCATACCGTTGCTTGTTCGCCTGCTCTGAGTGACGTCCCACACACTCCATGCAACTCCCGCTCGCCGACCGTCAAGACTTCACCGGTACCTCCCAACCAATGCTAGGGGTACTCTTCTCCCCCCTTAGCCCCCCGAGCCGCAAAGGGGCCACACAAACTATCCAAAGATTTCGACTAGCTCCCAGCTCACCTCGCAAGGCTGAGCTACCACTCCTCTCCAGGCCGGGTATCCCAACTCCCACAAGTAAATCAGTTAAGTAGATATTTCTACAGCGTAACGTTACGGAAAAAGAAGACGGTCCTTCCTCCTTCTCCTTCCTTCAGTATTTAGAGTTTCGAACTTCCTCTCTTTCCTAAAATATCATTTAATTAAAGTTTTAAAAATAAATTCCTAAAAATTCTTCTCTGTAACGACCTCCTTGTTACGACAACAACTCGGATAACAGGTGCAATTTTTTTTTTCTTTTTTTTTTATGGTGTGTTCATGCGTGTACAAAGGAATAGACCCACTTGACTCTACATCGCCACCCGAACCAACAAGACGCCCACCACAAAGATTACCACAAGAAGACAAGGGTGCACAACAAGTACTACAACAATAACGACCAAGGACAAAGGCGCACACATGTACTGCAACAATAATGACCAAGGACATAAGGTGCACACAAGTACTGCAACAATAACGACCAAGGACATAAGGCGCACACAAGTACTGCAACATTCACGACACATTGGGTTATGAACAGTACGAACACAGAGGGAAGAATCCATAGTAGTAGGTCTTACCATTTCTACACAGGAAAGCAAGGCGTTTAATCTTAGTTCTCTGCTCCAGAGAGAGAGAAGGTCAGATAGGCTCCTAGCCGACTGCTCAGGCAAAAACTAGTAATCCCCTCAAGTGTGTCGCAAGAGTGGAAACCCTGCCTTTAAAGGGCCCGAGACTCTTGATACGGCACTGGATTCTTACACGAAATAAACACACATGCAGACATATCTCCTAAGGCTACCTGGGGTTTCTACATCCCGCCCGACAAAATTGACCAGGTAATAAGGTGATTACGACTTTGTACAACATGAATTATATGAACAACGTCCTCCAGGAAGGCGCAAGTAAGAAGGACTCCGACATTGACCATCCATGAATCAGACTCACTGAAAAATTACAGGCCCATTGCTCCATTTAAAATTTATTAATCGACGAGTTATCCAACCTTAAATAATGTACAATTAGTTAACCGCAATCCCCGTTTACGGAATTATAAAAATTGATTTCACTTAGATTCACGGACCCTACATTTTATGGTTCATCCATCATATTGCGATTACCAGGAATTCACCATAACAACACCATATCTTTGCTTTCTAGAATACCATAATATTGCAATTAAAATCATAATAACCTTCACTTAAATTGTTACCATCAACAATGGAATCATAAT
The DNA here is from genome assembly GCA_000966675.3 of Picea glauca. Taxonomy (NCBI): domain Eukaryota; kingdom Viridiplantae; phylum Streptophyta; class Pinopsida; order Pinales; family Pinaceae; genus Picea; species Picea glauca. Next base: position 134,789 of record JZKD02S1750526.1, read on the forward strand.
ATTGTTACCATAAATCGACAATTTTAATCGAACCATAATATTAAAACGATAGTATTAAAACCAAATATCAACACAACAATATTAAAACCCTATTATTAAATGATGATATTAAACCAAATATTAAAACTATAATATTACCACAATATTAAACCACCATATAAACCATAAAATTAAACCACAATATTAATCCAAAATATTAACCACTTAATATTGACCCATGATATTAACCTTAATATTAAACCACCATATAAACCATAAAATTAAACCACAACATTAATCCAAAATATTAACCACTTAATATTGACCCATGATATTAACCTTAATATTAAACCACCATATAAACCATAAAATTAAACCGCCATATTAGCCCAAATATTAACCACTTAATATTAACCCATAATATTAACCATAATATGACACCACTTAATATTAACCACAATATTAACTCATAATATTTCAACGATAATATTAACCAACAATATTAAAACGACAACATTTAAAACCATTAAAACGACAGCAATTAAAACCATTTAAAACAATATTAAACGACAACATTTAAAACAGTTAAAACGACAGCATTTAAAACAGTTAAAACGACAGCATTTAAAACAATATTATGATGAGAATAGAGCCCTACATTAAAACGACATCATTTAAAACCAACATATTAAATAGCATATTAACACCAAGAAATTAAACGAGAAAAGAACCATACAATATCAACAATATTAATCGGAATAATTAAAACAGCTTAGTAAAACCCAGATTTAAGACGATAATAATGTATTCGCTAGGATTGGAAGGCCATGACTGGAATTTGCTTTACCCTAACCATTCGCCAATCAAGGGTTAGAAGAGACGACAACTAGAAACAATTAGTTGTGAGCGCATGCAGGGAAACGTGTGGGCTACTGACGCGCACAGGCCATAAATCACGCATCACAGTAGCCGTCATCACAATTAAATCATTAATACATAGGAATAGTTTCCCAATGAGGTTGGGAACCAGACACTAAATGACCTCGGTGTGTGCAAGGGTTTCGAGATCAAGAATTGAGTATCAGGAAAAAGGTGGCGATTAAAGGCGATGGGGGTAATTTAATATTTCGGGCAGGGATAAGGATTTTAAGAGCTTCCACTGCATAGCAGTCTGACACAGTCCACCACGACCACCCAGATTCTGCCAACTACCCCTGGTGTGCAGGCAGCCATGAGTTGGGGTACGCGCTTACCTATGACAAGGTGACTGCCAAACCCTAGCGTCGTCCGCAATGGGAACTATGCGAGTCTAAGACAGGGAAGCCCCGGTCAGTGAACAACCAAAGTGATCTCCAGAAGGTAAACGAACTCCCTAAAGGCCCAACAAAATTCATAAGGGAAACGGATCCAAGTAAATTACAACGAGCGACAGAATATAAAAACGAAATGACAGTATTATCACAATTTTTTTTTTATCCACAAATGAGATATAAACGAAATATAGAATTTTTGTGTACTTAAAATGGGTTAATTTAAAAGGAGGACTTTTCTGTTCTGATGAAGTTTCCGTCAACAAATCTCTCATCTCCTTTGCAACCTTGGGTAACTTAAAATCTTAACTATCACACCCAATTTATTTCACCTTGCACCCGATTATTCAATACTCACTCGGAAAAAGAAAAACACCCTGGTGTAATTGGCGGATTCAAAGTCGAATGGTTTATGACAACCAAGGTGGATTAGGGATCGATCGAACGATGGATTAGGGTTTCCAAGAGATAAATCTCCTGGACGGCAGGTTATGGTTTTCACAGGTTGCATCTGCGGGAGCACTTGTGTGTGAAGTTAATAAACAAAAAAAATCCACAAAACAAAATTCCCTCCGTAATAAGGAATATGCCCACGGTCAAAGACAATTCCAAAATCCTAATGATAAAAATTTACACAGAATCGCCAATAGATAAAAAGTACCCCGCCCAGAATGATGAATAAATTTTTTACGTAGTCCTGGATACGAACAATAATTATTTTATTTACACAGTCTAGATTCGCATAAGGACGTAGTCAATAACTATTTTACACAGTCGTAGGATAAAATTTATGCCATCCAGCATGATAGTATAAACATTACGCAGACTATAACAATGAAAATAAAATAAAACATTAACACAGTCCAGAATGTAAACAAATACTATTTTACACAGTCATAGAAATTTTTTTACGCCATCCAGAATGATAATATAAACATTATGCAGACCAGAACAATGAAAATAAAATAAAACATTAACACAGTCTAGAATGTAAACAAATACTATTTTACACAGCCATAGAATAAATTTTACGCCATCCAGAATGATAATATAAACATTTCGTAGACCAGAACAATGAAAATAAAATAAAACATTAACACAGTCCAGAATGTAAACAAATACTATTTTACACAGCCATAGAATAAATTTTACGCCACCCAGAATGATAATATAAACATTACGCAGACCAGAACAATGAAAATAAAATAAACATTAACGCAGTCCAGAATGTAAACAAATACTATTTACACAGTCATAGAATAAATTTTATGTCATCCAGAATGAGAGTAAAAACATTATGCATACCAGAGTAATGGAAATAAAACAAAAACATTAACACAATCCAGAAACGTCACCATAACTATTTCACACAGTCATAAGTCTCAGTTATCCAACCGACCAGCAACAGTCGCTTACGAAAAATTAATCTATAACCATAACAAGGTTTTAATCGCTGAGGAACATAAATAAAACCGCCATTATATCCAAATACAACCCATATTCTGATACCAACATAAGCCATAATGCATCCTATTCTACTAAAGTACAACAACCATATCGTTGCCTTATAGCCCACCGTGATGACGTTCGCGCTCCGTGCCGCTCCCGCTTGCCGACCGTAGCGACTACACCGGTACCTCCCAGCCAAACTCTAGGGGTACTCTGCTTCCCCCTCAGCCCCCTGAGCCGCAAAGGGGCCACACACAATCCAGCCAGTACCTAGCTTCTCAGCTCGCCTCCAAGGCTGAGCTACCACTCAAGTCAGCTGAGAAAATCCCCAACCCCTCACAAGCAATCAGTCCAGTTTGAAATTTTGGCAGCATAACAATACCTCATAGCAGATCCCCATTTTCCCCCTTCTCCCTTTCTTTTATCCCCCCTCCAAAAACCTAAATCATATTTCTTTTAAGTTTTTTTTTTTTGAAACCCTAAAAATTTCTCTCTTTTACAAGTGTCACACATCCCTACCCTTCTCCATAAATTATTTTCTTTTTTCTATAAATTAGAGATTATGGAATACACGTCAATTTGTTTATAATAAATATATATT
>JZKD02S1750526.1:169058-188346 GCA_000966675.3 Picea glauca
ATAGGGTGCACCACAAGTGGTTCCCTTGTTATTATATTAATTCTTGTTTAAATCCCAAGAACATAATTTTAGCACTAACTAAGATGCAAATTCATTAAGTTGTTGTATCACTCCTCTATATGTAAATTAAGGTGTGCCCCAAGAATGTATTTTAATTCTATACTAATTAGGGTGAAATTCCCCAATGACATACTTTTGGGTATCGATAGGGGTATATGTTACCAAATGGTTCTTTCACTTCCATACAAATTACACATGGTTATGGAATGTACACATGTGCCAAGTTAATGAACTTCTATTAACTTTAAGCGTGTTTCACATACCAAATGACTATATTGACAACTCATGACATCTAATTGGTAGTCTTGAAAGTGAACATGAATATCGGATTGATGGGTTTCTTGAAAAAAAATATCCTTTCAATACAATGAATACTCTTTCATATATAAAACCGTTATCATCAAAATCTTCTAATAGCCTCATCTTTTGTTCCATGCATCGCATCAAATAATATTTGACATTTTCAGTGTTGTCTACAGGTGCAACCATGGAAAAAACATCTCCTGCAAATAATTGGATATATTAGATAACAAATAATTTGTGTTAGATTATCACACAAGTATGTATCTACAAGTTATATTTGAAAAAAATTAAACATCAAAATTTTACCTTTTCTAACAAGATCATAAACTCTATCGCCATCAACTGACACTATAGTTTCATTTCATTCCATCTCCTTTGATCTTGCAAGTGGCATTTTCCCTTTTACATTAAGTTCAATATGTCTCCAAGATTTAGCATATCCTACATTTTCATTCTCACAAATATCTATGGATTTTGTGTCCTCTATGCAAACTGAACAAACACAAGAGTCATTTCATCTATAAAATGCAAACCCATTTTGAAAACATTTTATTTTAACTGAATGTATTTTTCTTGTCCCAGGCATTGTAATAACATCATATGGGATTGATCTATTTACATATTGGATTCCAACATACCAAAAAAACCTGCACAAGACAAGAACTTGTTAACTTGAAATCTCTCAAGAAAATGATTGAAGATTGAATATAAATTTCAACATGTTCAAATGTATATATCATGTGCACATACATGTAACATTTATACATAGACACACCTGCACGCATCCCTTGACGGATTATATTCATGGATTAGCACCATGGTGCACCATTCAACAACTTGTTTAGTGGATTCAAATCAATCAGCATGAGGGTTCAACTGATACCTTCAAAGTACTCGTTTTATACATGCCCCTGCACCGTCGTGCTCTCCCTTTCCATGACCAGTCTAAAAAAAATTCCAACAATGTGTAATTTTTATTTTTTTATGAAGACAACATAACCAATAGAATGATCATGTCGATTTGAATTTACCAGCACACCCATCGGACCATATCCATTTTTAATCAAATCTGATTTCACGTTCTTTCAATGAATCATAAAATTTATCAAAACAATGTTGTACATAATGTGTGTCGTTTGCTCGATCATCACTTATATAAAAGTGATATTCTTTAATAACATGTCGATTGTCGTTGGTGCTTTCTTATATGTTTGGAAGACTCCGTTGAGCATGTCTATATAGAACGTGGACAAATGTCGTGACTTGATCAGAATGATAATATTCGCTCTATATTTCGTTTTGTGTAGCGAATGTGTAATTCTCTGCAAAATCAACTACATAAAAAATTGTCCCTAGTGGAAACACTTCACAGGATTGTTTGAATTGTAGATCTTTCCATCAATCTCTATGTGAATGCTTGGTGTATTTATAGATTTCTTCCTCAAACTTCTTCAAAAATTCTATCACACTGATATTATCTACCTTCAAATCAATCCTTTTGGAAATAACATTTGAAAAATGTGGAGCCGTGCTGCTCATATATTCATATCTCTTCCAATTGATTCTTATATTAGAAAATGATTGATCATTCATATCAATATGATAGTTTGAATGAAACAAACTTATATTTCCACAACGATCACATTTCTTTCCACCAACACATTTGTTTTTGTAAAATAAATCATCATCTTCTCCTTCACATAGAATTTCAGATATAAAAAAAAAGGAATGTGGAAGGAGGAGGTGAACCTGGCCATAAAGTTTTACCAAAACCCAAAAAAGTGTTGTAATACAACTCAAACTCCACATGATAATGACAACAACACATGTCATGGACAATGATGGGTCTAACAAGCCATGGCTTTTGTTGCACAAATGTATTGATGGAAATTTTAACTTCTTTGTGAACTTATTAAACAACTCTATTTGTGTCATTGGAAATATATATTTTGGATATTCTTTATATTGATTTCATGCTATTCTTCATCGCAACACATCCCTTGTATGTGGTGAAACATGAGATTATTCCAACCAACAATTACAGGCCAATTCTTTAACATTTTCTGCAAGTCTATCTTTCTAGGGTTGTCTAGAAATCACTGTCCAACAAGCCAATTCATCATTTACATCTATTTGGAAACAAAATTTTCTATGTTTGTGCAAAGTTTTTCTTGACGTTCCTATCGTTTTTTCCATGTGTTGTGTCAAACGATCTTTTATATTGCTATATGAAACAACTGTTGTTTGTATCGCTCTACGTGCAACACAGACATCTTCTTTTCAAGATTTTCCAAAATATTTTAATACACTAGTTATATTGTTAAAGACATTCTGTGTCACCTTTGTATCCTTTGTCGAATTTTGAAAACCCAATATTGATGTAGCTTATTTTAACTTTCTTGACTTCATTAGAAAAAGTAAAAGTTGAGCTTGTACTGTTACTGATTCATCTTTGAAAAAAGTATTATACATATTCTTAGTTCAATATCTTATATAATTCTTAGTTTTTTTCTTCCCAAATTTGTCAGTATCAACAGTTTCTAATATTTCATCATCAATGTTGATAGATTCTCCTTCATATTTCAATTTAAAGTTTATATTAAAAAACATAACAGGAACATAAATTCAATAAATTATATATATTTGAGTGTTCATCTTGTATTATCTAAATTTATGTACATACCTATAGGTGATTCGTTTTCTGCTTCAATTTTGGTTTCAACGTCTTCTGCTTCAATTTTGGTTTCAATGTCTTAATCTACATTATGAGACGAATCTATTTATGTAAATTTTGAAAAACATCAATTTGTAATTACAATCAATTATATTAAATTTATGATATTTTAAAAATTAGAATTCTATAATTTGAATTCCGTACATTCTGAATACAGTCCCAATGTGTGTCGTGTTCTCGATCATCATATGTGCATGAAAACCTGGTTGAACTTCTTCTTGTCGAAAATCTCTATTGACATTATCATCGTTTGTTTCTTGAATATTTGCACTTTCTTGTTTCTTTCTCCGATAAAGCTCTTTCCTTTGTTCGATTTTGCGAGTATCATCTCGAGTAAGATCATATTTTCTCTTGCACAAACTTTTTTTCCCATGAATTTAATAGTTATCTGTAAAAGATATGTTCAACAAAGACTCCACCTTGAAAAAATGCTCAACATTTATATTTCAACATATAAATTGTTATTCCAATAAAAACATGAACAAACATCAATTACCTTATTCAACAAAAGTCGAAAATTTGATTCGAAACTTTGTTTAAGTGCTCTAGAAAAATGTAACATCCCGCTCTGGCGCACTGAGAAAACTTATTTTTGAGAACACTTGCTCGCAATTGATCCAGTCTATTTTGATATTAAAACATTTGTCCTTGATTATGATGCACTATGATAGATGACATGATGTTTACTACATTGACATAGATAGGTTCTATTGACTCGGTTTTACTGAGTGTGCAGGGTTTTGGACCTGAGGATGCAGGGGCATCGATGGAACCCTTGGACTCTAGATTGAGTCAGGGAGTGTGATATTGGGGTTTGATTGTTTTACTGTGATTTTAGTACGTTTGATTAGATGATATGATGTGGACATGTTCTGACATGATTGTTGATGATGCAGGATGATGATAGCTTGCCGACCAGACTCACATATGGAGTAAAGGGGCCACACACGACTACCAGAGAGGTTGAGGGAGAAGGGTGGACAACAACCCTACCACATCCTACTAGCACCCCCTCCGTGGCTCGAACTGTAGGTTAACGATTACCTAGTTTGAGAGGACCCTGGATGCCACAAGGGAAGACTACGAGAGTCGCTCGCGATGATTCTAAGGGGTGTGCAATAAGGCAGGGGCCTTATTCCTTAGAATCCCTTAGTCTCCCACAAGTTCACCCAGCGAAGTGTTGACTCCAGGGGTTATTGATGTCTACCAATCAGTTAAGTGGCGAGTGGCACCGTTGGAGCATGTGGTGCATCCTAAAGGGCACGTTGTAGAAAAGAAACACTGGAGGTGAGTGGCACCCTTGAAGCACGTAGTGTGTCCTGAAGGGCACGTCACATTGATGATGATGAAGGGACAAACCTAGATGGCCCTAAGACTGACAACACATTAAGAAATTTTAAAAGACAACTTCCCTAAATAAATGTCGCCCAGTTCAGAATCTAAGTTCTAAGTCTAAAACTTCTCTAGGGGTAAAATTTTGTCTAACCTTAAGAAAATTACCCTACAAAAAATAAAAATAAAAATTAAACTAAAAACCACTTAAGTAATAGTTTTAGTCTTCATAAAATTTTTGGGGTAAAATGAAGAGAGTAAGAATTTAAATTAAAATCAGTGGATTTAAAATTGTAAAGAAGAAATAATTATTATTTTTTTACTTGTGAAAGTGTAAAAATATATTAAATTAATAATAAAAGGAAAAGAGTAATTAGCGCAACTGCCATTTTGGCTCTAATAAAAAGGTGAAAGAAGGGAATAATAAAAATTTGGGAAACTAAGGAATGGAGGAAACATAATAAGGGAAAGAGGGGAACTTATGGTAAAAAGTGAGGTCAACATAGTAAAGAATCTGCAATTAAGAACCTTCTAAATTGAACTAAATTAGCAACTTCATTTTAGGAAAAGTATTTAAACCTGTAAGGGAATCTAGGAACACCTAGTAGTAAAAATAGGAGCAACTCTAGGTGGGTGAGGGAAATGAGACAATTATTAATTTAAAGAAACTAATTATTGGAGGAAAGTGGGGGATGAATGACACTTGTACGAGGGAGAATTATTAGATTTTTTTTATTAAAACTTAAATCAAATGAGATTTAGGAAAAGTTTGGAAGTTCTAAAAGTCTATAAAAGAGAGAGAGGAGGATGAAGAAGGGGATCGACTGTTAGTGTAACATTACGCTGCCGGAATTGTGACTTGATTGATTACTTGTGGGGAGTTGGGATTTATCAGCTCAGATAGGAGTGGTAGCTCGGCCTTTCGAGGTGAGCTGGGAGCTAGATGTATCATCTAGGAAGTGTGTGTCCCCTTTGAGGCTCGGGAGTCTAAGGGGGAAGCAGAGTAACCTTAGCGATTGGTTGGGAGGTACCGGTGAGGTCTCAATGATTGGAAAGCAAGAGCGGAATGGAGCACAATCACGGGATAGCATCTTCGGGTTATTCACCGTCGATCACAGGTACGCAAGCGCATTTGTTTATTTAAGAATAAAAGAAAAATTGTTTAAAGTTGTATATGAATCCTTATATTGACAATTGATGTGTTGAATTTGGATCATCCTGCTTCCTTGTTGTTGTTTTATGCGCTTAGAATGTTATAACCCCTGGGATCCTTTTGATGAGTTATCCTTGGGTCTGGAATTCTCTTACTTTTGGTTGCAATTTCTTATTGGTGTTCTTTTTGTAAAAGATGAAAACTATTGGGCTTAAATCTGCATGGGTTTTTGTCAGATTGATTGGATTTCCTATCTGTTCTTCGGCGATTGTAATTGTGTGACGGTGATAGAAATATTTCTTCTTACTTTGTTGTTGCATGTCGGTATTGGATATAGGAGAATTTATGACTCTGGTGTTTTCCGACCTTCCTTGGTTCTATGCGATCTTCTGCTGTGCTTTACATTTCGTTTGCCTGCGTTTTCGCTTGGGAAGGTAAATTTAGTTCTGCGCTGAAATCTCTTTTGACCTGTGAATTCCTTGTCCTCTGAAGGTTTGTTGTGGCTCTATACCCCGCGTGTTCTCACCTAACAAGCAAGGATGAATTTACAATTTTTGATTTAACATTTTATGATTCTTCTACTCTACCACATTGCTCCACTGTAAATTTATTCTTGAGTGAAACTATTTTTCTTACAAGAGTTAATGCTTCTAAGGGCATCCACGATGGATTCGTGTGTGGGTAATTTGTTAACTGTGATAAAGTTGTTCATCCTCCGTTTGCGCAAGTTTTATTGCATTTTTCTTAACAGATGGCCAAGATTAATTGAATGGAGACACCCTCAACCAATCGAGACTTTAGAAAACCTGCTACAACCATCTCATTACAATTTAGATCAAAATTTAAAGCAACGCCTACATCTTCTTACCTAGAAAAAGTTCCCATGATGATCCTGATTACACCCCTTTTAGAAAATATTAGAATTCTTTAACTCGAGCGGGATGAGCCTTCCAAATTTTGCACACATTCATGATCTTACTTGAGAGAACCCTTGGGAGAATTCACCAGGGCGTCTCCATTGTGATTTATTTACTTAAGTTTTGCTGAGCTTCTTTTTTTTCCTGAGCGACTTCCCTCTTGGGTGTTTTTCTTTTTCCCTTTTCTATGCGATGTCATGCGTGTTGTGTGGAGAACGACGACGGTTAGGTACAACTAATTTGTCATTACGCACTGACGACACTTAATTTAACTTTTGTTGAATTTGCAAGAAGACTGTCTTTACCTTTACCTTCGTGTTTCCTTTTTTTTTTTTTTCTCTTCAAAAACTCCCCTGAAGCTGTTAGTTGCCCACGCGTTCCCCTCCTCACCTTCCTGACAAGTGAAATTACTGGTCCTTACGATCTGGATGCCGACTGAGATTATGGTTCTCTAATTGGTTGCTAGCCCTTACGTTTCGAAAAACTCACAGACAGAATGGAACGATGTTCCATCGAATTTGTCTTTGTTTGAATAGTTTAAATATGGTATTGTTAATTTTGTTCTGATGTGCGTCTAACATAGGGTGTATGTTTAGGTATACCCTTAAAGTTAATGCCACTTTTTTTCTTTGGGCCTGCATTTCCTAATCTTTCGACAGTACCCATTTCCTGCAGTCAACACCTTCCCTTTGATTTCAGTCAATGCCTTAACCTTACCCACCTTAGAGATGGACCGTAGGTGGCATGCCAACTCATACATAACCACTTTGTTGACAATTGTTATGTATGATTGTGTTGCGAATTGATTGTGAGTAGTTTTTATGCACTAGGCCTTAATTTGTTGTTTATTAATGTTGATAGGAATTGCTGATTGGCATATTTCAGAGTGCATTATGGACCAATTTTTAATTGATTAGTTTAAATATGAAAACAATGTTGTTATTAAATGCTTCTGCAATTATTAAAAATATTTATATACTTTCAATGTGAATAATGGGTATTGCTGTCACATCTCTTGAGATATTTTGTAATATAGTTCCTTCCAATCAATTTTTATAGTTTGGTAGGTCACCTAACAGTCAAATTTGGATCTATAAGTCCTTATAGATCACAATCATTGTAAATACTAGCGACCTAATAAATCTAGCAAATCTACCTTATAATTGGGATAAGAGGAATTTGTCTTGATATAAATTTTAGCGGGTATGGCCTTCATGTAATTTGTGTATTGTTTGCTCATTGTTTAGAGGGTAATGTATTAATATACATTGAGTATTGTCTTAATATAAAGGGACATCGTCTAATATGATTGATTATTGTTTTAATATAATTGAGTAATGTTAATACAAACTAAATATCGCTCTAATACAATTTGGATACTGATTAAGACAATTTGGGTATTGTTTAATATAATGGGGATATTGTTTTAATATAAATTCTAGAGGTGATTGTTCAATTCTTAGGAGGTATTGTTTTACTAGAGTTGATTAAAAAGAAATTGTTTAATGTAAATTAGTTCACTCCTTCGCCTTTTGACTTCATGCTTAAGCAATATGGTTCTGGGATGTTGACAATGTCGTCCCAGCTTGCGCTACTCGTTGAGGGTGTTAGTGTTTAAAATAAGTAAAGGGTTACACTTGGTTATGTAAACTTGATGTGCTTGGTTGCTTAATGTAAATGTTCTAGCTACTTGTGTATTTATTGTTGAGTTTCTAGGATGATTTTCCTTAGCTTAGTAGGCTTGGTCGGTTGAGTTGGGCGGGATGTAGACACCTCCATGTTCCTCAGAACATTCGCCATCCCTGAGACATTAAATGGTTAAAATCAATGGGAACCTGGGCTTGAGAATTGCTTATGTGTCTTAGAGGTCCTAACCATTGCATGGTAGGATGGGCGGGAAGTCAGTCTTTTTATAGTCGATTGATTGTCGTTTAATACTTTTAGTTACTTGTTCTGTGCCTTATGTCGTCTTGTGGTGTTCGTCGTGGTTTGTGTCTTGTTCGTCATCGGGTGGCGACGCAGAGTTGAATGTGTTTGTTTCCCTTGTACACGCACGCACACACTTTTAAAAGAAAAAAAAAAAATTGCACTTGTTATAAGAGGTTTGTCATCGTAACGAGGGGGTTTGTTACATATTGTATCAGAGCTGGTTCGACCCGCGACTTGGGATCACTATGGCTTTCGTTGACATGATTTGATTATGCTGCTGCTGATTGAGTTGATTTTGTGCGTGTAGGTAATCATGGTTAGAGGACTCCACGGAGGCAGATGACGGGGTGTGAGGGGAGGAGGCACAACGCCTCCAACAACATCCACACCTGAGGGGTCTAACCCCTAGGGAGACGAGTAGGTTCTCATATAGGAGCAGATAGCAGTTGGCGACATAATCGGGATGATGAGATCCTTTCAGTGCATGTCCAAGGCATTGATCAACCGTTTAGACAGAGATGAGGCCAGAGCGTCGACGCCCGCTGAGGTTCTGCCGTGCGCACCGACCATTACTGGTAGCATTCACCATGAACTCGAGAAGGTCAAATTTCTTGAGTTCTTTGGTGCCTTGGATGGCACAGCCACCGAGGCATGGTTGGAGAACATGGTGATGTGCTTCACACTTTGAGATTATACCTCCAACATGAAGGTCCGCATGGCGGTCTTTCAACTGAAGGGGAGCGCTCTTCTATGGTGGAAGACACTCCTACCGCAACTAAACATGGTCGTCGAAGATGTGTCATGGGAACTGTTCAAGGAACAATTTTGAGAGAGGTACCTTTCAGAGGAATTCATCGAGCGTCAACTCAATGAGTTCAATTCCTTATAATAGGGAGGTCGTACGGTGCCCGAGTACAAGGCCCGTTTTATGGAGTTGCTCCAGTATGCTCCGCACCTCAACATGGAGAAACTTAAGGTCAACAAGTTCATGTTTGGACTTAACGACAACCTGCATGAAAAGTTTATGATTTTGATGCCTCAAACCTTGCACGATGTCATCCAGAAGGCCCTCATAGCAAAGGAGGAGCTTATTAGTGGGGGTCAGACTAGGACTCCAACAAGACCAGCAGGGTAGGTTTCATCTGGAACACAACAACACCAGACACCTGTGAGACATACGTCAGGACATCGTGGCTTCCAGAGGGGATCCACTTTCACTACACCCCGGAAACTGCTGCCTCAACATCTGACACCTTGTCGGGGACCACAGCATCAGCAACAGCGTCACCCACAACAACAACAGTTTAGGCCTGTTCAGCAGAATAGACCAGGGTTCCAGGTCGGTGGGCCGTCATCTTCTACTTCGGGTACCAGGACTACTGGGCCGAAGAATGGGTGTTGGACATGTGGGGAGCCACACTACTAGCATGATTTTCCTGTGGAGAGGACTAGAGCATCCGGGTCAGCCAGACCCACTACAGTGGGAGATATGGGCAAGGCCCATCGGATTCATGCAGCGGTGAATAACCGCTAGGCAAAGCACCAGTCGACTGTGCTCGAGACAACAGGTACCATCGCTGACCAGACCCTTAGTGTTTTGATAGATCCCGGTGCTACTGAGAGTTTCATTTTTGGTGAAATGCTAAAAAGGATTAAGGTAAAGGCAGTCGAACAGGACAAGTTTAGCTTCGTAGAGATGGCTTCAGAAGCCAAACAAAAGGTTGGAGGAAAGGTTACGGGATGTGCCCTTAACCTGGGAGAGCTTTTTATGAGGACCAACTTGTACATCATGATCTTAGGATCTTATGATGTCGTAATTGGTATGGATTGGTTAGAATCGCATGGGGTGATACTCAACTGTAAGATGAAACAATTGAACTTGATCGATGATGAGGGACAGAGATGTGTGATTGTAGGACGAAACCAAGGAGTTTCCCTAAGGTTCGTCTCTTCCTTATAGTTACAGAAGAGTATGCGCAAGGGGTGCAAGATTTATGTGATCCTTGCGTTAAACGAGAAGGGAGTAGCAGAAGGTCTTGAGAACCTTATGATGGTGAAGGAATTTTTGGACATATTTCTAGAGGAGTTACCTTGGATGCAACCAGAAAGGGAGTTGGAGTTTACTATAGACCTAAAAATGGGTACTGAACTGATAGCAAGAACACCTTATTGAATGTCGACCCCAGAGTTACAAGAGTTGAAAATGCAACTGAAGGAGTTGTTGGACCTGGGACTGATACATCCTAGTGTGTCACCATGGGGTGCACCGGTTATTTTCATACAAAAGAAGGATGGATCATGGAGGCTTTGCATTGACTACCGTCAACTCAACAAGGCCACGATCAAGAATCAATATCCCTTGTTGAGAATTGATGATCTGTTAGATCAAATGAAGGGTGCGACGGTGTTCTCCAAGATCGATTTATGATTAGGGTATCACCAGCTATGGATCAAGGAGGATGACATACCTAAGACCACCTTTAAGATGAGATTTGGACATTATGAGTTTACTGTTTTACCGTTTGGACTAACAAACGCACCAGGTGTATTTATGAGTTTGATGAACGGGGTGTTCCCCAAGTACTTGGACAAGTTCGTCTAGGTGTTCATTGACAATATTTTGATTTACTCTCGTACGACAGAGGAGTATGACGAGCACTTGCGCTTGGTACTACAGTGTCTGGGAGAGCACAAACTGTATGGAAAATTGTCCAAATGCTCCTTTTATCAATCGAAGATTCACTACTTAGGGCATGTCATCTCCGATGAAGGTATCGTCGTGGATCCAGCCAAGGTTGAGGCTATTATGGAATGGCCTGTGATGATGAATGTCACAGAGGTGCGTAGATTTATGGGTTTAACATGATACTATCAACGGTTTTTCGAGGGATTTTCGACGATAACAATTTTGATCACGGAATTGCAGTAGAAAAACAAGAAGTTTGTTTGGATCGAGAAATGCGTGAAAGAATTTATGAGGCTTAAAGAGTTGTTGACATCAATGTTGATACTAAAGGTCCCTGACATGGACACAGACTTCTTGGTATGCACAGATGCATCCAAGGAAGGTTTAGGCGGAGTCTTGATGCAAGATGGACGAGTGATTGCTTACATTTTGAGGAAATTGAGAAGGCATGAGGAGAACTATGCGACGCACGATTTGGAGTTATTAGCCATCTTATATGCCTTGAAGGTTTGGAGACACTACCTTGTTGGATGAAAATTTGAACTAAAGATTGATCATTGTGGACTACAACACATTTTTACGCAAAGCAACTTGAACACGTGACAACGACATTGATCAGAATTGCTTAGCGAGTACGACTTTGAGATTACTTACATAAAGGGAATAATGAATCGAGTGGAATATGCTATGAGTTGGAGACCATGCATATTTTCGGTGTTGCCTCTTCGGATGAATATACGTGAGAAGATTCTCACTTTACAGCGTGACGATGACTGGTACAAGGAGGTCGAGGGTTTTATTGGACAAAACACAATGATGGTACCTTGATACGAGGGATTTTCATTTGATAGTGATGGTTTATTGAGGTTTAAAAGTTAGATTTATGTACCGCCAAACGACGAGTTGAGGATGTTGATCCTGAGCGAGACTCATAGAGAAGTTTACATGGCTCACCTGGGAGTCATGAAGATGAGGGAATACCTTAAACCCTTATTCTTCTGGAAGGGAATGAAGGCTGACATAGTTAACTATGTGGCCAGGTGTCTGGAGTGTCAGCAAGTAAAGGCTGAACATAGACATCCAGTAGGATTACTACAACCACATGCCATTCCGAAATCAAAATGGGAGGTCATTTTGATGGATTTTATTCTTGGATTTCCACTGACGGCAAGGAGACATGACTCGATTTTCGTAGTAGTAGACACTCTGAAGAAGAGTGCTCACTTTATTCCTGTATGTACGATGTATCAAGCACCTGACATTGCTAGAGTTTTCATCAGTGAGATTGTGAGGCTGTATGGCGTGCCTAAGAGGATTATATTCGATAGAGGATCGGTGTTTACTAGACAATTTTGGATGAGTTTCCAAGAGGCCTTGGGAACCCAACTTAACTTTAGTACTACGTATCACCCAGAGACTGATGGATAGACCGAATGAATGAACTAAAACTTGGAGGACATGTTGTGCATGTACGTAATGGACCAACAAAAGCGTTGGGAAGAATTCTTGCCTCTAGTAGAGTTCGCTTACAACAATAGTTACCAGAGCACCATTAAAATGGCGCCTTTCGAGTTTCTTTACAGGAGACCATGTCGGACACCCTTGAGTTGGGATCGGCTTCAGGATAGGGTCCTGGTGGGACCAGAAGCGATCCAAGAAATGGAAGAGAAAATGAAAACCATAAGACAAAGGATTAAAGAAGCGCAGGATCGACAAAAGAGTTATGCTGATGCGCACCGAGTTGACCGTAGTTACGAGGTCGACGATCGAGTCTTCTTGCGGGTTAAACCACATAAGAGTTCGATCAAGTTTGGAAAGGGAGATAAACTCTCTCCTAGGTTCATGGGACCTT
Source organism: Picea glauca (assembly GCA_000966675.3). Lineage (NCBI taxonomy): Eukaryota > Viridiplantae > Streptophyta > Pinopsida > Pinales > Pinaceae > Picea > Picea glauca. The sequence goes on from JZKD02S1750526.1 coordinate 182,025, forward strand.
TCGAGATTGTGGAGAGAAAGGGGCCCATGGCCTACCGACTAGCCTTGCCCGATTCCTTGAGGCATATGCATGATGTTTTTCATGTATCTGTTTTGAGATATTATATTAGTGATCCCACACATGTGATTGACATGAGTTCCTTGCAGGTATCGGATGAGGGAGAAATCACGACTGAGTCGGTCCGCATCTTAGATCACCATGTTCGACAGTTAAGACATCGAATGGTAGATCAGGTCAAGGTCCAGTGGGACAATTACAGTCTGCACTCGGTGACCTGGGAGGACGCATATGATATGCATTAGCAGTTTCCATTTTTGTTTGATAGATAGACATATGATACTATGATACACTTATTTCGGCATTTATACCATGAAACTTCAGGACGAAGTTTAGACCAAGAGGGGGTGTATGTAACATCCAGCTCTGGCGCACTGAGAAAACTTATTTTTGAGGACACTTGATCGCAAGTGAACTGGTCTATTTTGAAATTAAAACATTTGTCCTTGATTATGATGCATTATGATAGATGACATGATGTTTACTTAATTGACATAGACATGTGCTATTGACTCGGTTTTACTAGGTGTGCAGGGTTTTGGACCTTGAGGATGCAGAGGCATCGACGGAACCCTTGGACTCTGGATCGAGTCAGAGAGTGTGCTATTGGGGTTTGATTGTTTTACTATGATTTTAGTATGTTTTATTAGATGATATGATGTGGACATGTTCTGACATGATTGTTGATGATGTAGGATGACGATAGCTTGCCGGCCAGACTCACATATGGAGTAAAGGGGCCACACACGACTACAAGAGAGGTTGAGGGAGAGGGGTGGATATCATCCCTACCACAACCTACTAGCACTCCTGCCATGGCTCGAACTATAGGTTAACGATTACCTAGTTCGAGAGGACCCACGATGCCATGAGGGCATACTGCGACAATCGCTCGTAATGATTCTAAAGGGCGCGCAATAAGGCAGGGGCCTTATTCCTTAGAAGCCCTTAGTCTCCCACAAGTTCACCTGGTGGAGTGTTGACTCCAAGGGTTATTGATGTCTACCAATCAATCAAGTGGTGAGTGGCACCCTTGGAGCACGTGGTGCATCCTGAAGGGCACGTTGCACAAAAGAAACACTAGAGGCGAGTGGCACCCTTGGAGCACGTAGTGCGTCCTGAAGGTCACGTCGTGTTGATGATGATGAAGGGACAAACCTATATGGCCCTAAGACCAACAACACATTAAGAAATTTTAAAATACAACTTCCCTAAATAAATGTCGCCTAGTTCATAATCTAAGTTCTAAGTCTAAAACTTCTCTAGGGGTAAAATTTTGTCTAACCTTAAGAAAATTACCCTATAAAAAATAAAAATAAAAATTAAACTAAAAACCACTTAAGTAATAGTTTTAGTCTTCATAAAAATTTTGGGGTAAAATGAAGAGAGTAAGAATTTAAATTAAAATTAGTGGATTTAAAATTGTAAAGAAGAAATAATTTTATTTTTTTACTTGTGAAAGTGTAAAAAGATATTAAATTAATAATAAAAGGAAAAGAGTAATTAGCACAACTGCCATTTTGGCTCTAATAAAAAGGGGAAAGAAGGGAATAATAAAAATTTGGTAAACTAAGGAATGGAGGAAACATAATAAGGGAAAGAGGGGAACTTATGGTAAAAAGCGAGGTCAACATAGTAAAGAATCTGGAATTTAGAACCTTCTAAATTGAACTAAATTAGCAACTTCATTTTAGGGAAAGTATTTAAACCTATAAGGGAATCTAGGAACACCTAGGAGTAGAAATAGGAGCGACTCTGGGTGGGTGAGGGAAATGAGACAATTATTAATTTAAAGAAACTAATTATTGGAGGAAAGTGGGGGATGGATGACACTTGTACGAGGGAGAATTATTAGAAAATGTTTATTAAAACTTAAATCAAATGAGATTTAGGGAAATTTTGTAAGTTCTAAAAGTCTATAAAAGAGAGAGAGGAGAATGAGGAAGGGGATCGACTGTTAGCGTAACGCTACGCTACCGGAATTGTGACTTGACTGATTACTTGTGGGGAGTTGGGATTTCGCAGCTCAGATAGGAGTGGTAGCTCGGCCTTGCGAGGCGAGCTGGGAGCTAGACGTATCATCTGAATAGTGTGTGGCCCCTTTGCGGCTCAGGGGGATAAGGGGGAAGCAGAGTACCCATAGCGATTGGCAGGGAGGTACCGGTGAGGTCTCGATGGTCAGCAAGCGGGAGTGGCACGGAGCATAATCACGGGATAGCATATTCGGGTTATTCGTTGTCGGTCACAGGTACGCAAGCACGTTTGTTTGTTTAAGAATAAAATAAAAATTGTTTAAAGTTGTATATGAATCCTTATGATGACGATTGATGTGTTGAATTTGGATCGTCCCGCTTCCTTGTTGTTGTTTTCTGCGCTTAGACTGTTATAACCCCTGGTATCCTTTTGATGAGTTATCCTTGGCTCTAGCATTCTCTTACTTTTGGCTGCAATTTCTTATTGGTGTTATTTTTGTAAAAGATGAAAACTACTGGGCTTAAATCTGCATGGGTTTCCGTCAGATTGATTGGATTTCCTATCTGTTCTTTGGCAATTGTAATTGTGTGATGGTGATAGAAATATTTCTTCTTACTCTGTTGTTGCATGTCGGTATTGGATAGAGGAGATTTTATGACTCTGGCATTTGCCGACCTTCCTTGTTTCTATGCGATCTTCTATTGTGCTTTACATTTTGTTTATCTGCGTTTTCGGTTGGGAGGGTAAATTTAGTTCTGTGCTTGAAATCTCTTTTGACCTACGAATTCCTTGTCCTCTGAAGGTTTGTTGTGGCTCTATACAATGCGTGTTCTCACCTAACAAGCAAGGATGAATTTACAATTTCTGATTTAACATTTTATGATTCTTCTACTCTACCACATTGCTCCACTGTAAATTTATTCTTGAGCGAGACTATTTTTCTTACAAGAGTTAATGCTTCTAAGGGCATACACAACGGATTCGTGTGTGGGTAATTTGTTAACTGTGATAGAGTTGTTCATCCTCCGTCTGTGCAAGTTTTATTTCATTTTTATTAACAGATGGACAGGATTAATTGAATGGAGACACCCTCAACCAATCGAGACTTTAGAAAACCTACTACAACCATCTCATTACAATTTAGATCAAAATTTAAAGCAATGCCTACATCTTCTTACCTGGAAAAAGTTCCCGTGATGATCCTGATTACACCCCTTTTAGAAAATATTAGAATTCTTTAACTCGAGCAGGATGAGCCTTCCAAATTTTGCACATTCAAGATCTTACTTGAGCAAACCCTTGGGTGAATTCACTAGGGTGTCTCCATTGCGATTTATTTACTTAAGTTTTGTTGAGCTTCTTCTTTTTCCTGAGCGACTTCCCTCTTGGGCGTTTTTCTTTTTCCCTTTTCTATGTGACTTCATGCATGTTGTGTGGAGAACGACGACAGTTAGGTACAACTAATTGGTCATTACTCACTCACGACACTTAATTTACCTTCTGTTGAATTTGCAAGAAGACTATCTTTACCTTTACCTTCGTGTTTCCTTTTATTTTTTTTCTCTCCAAAAACTCACTTGAAGCCGTTACTTGCCCACGTGTTCCCCTCCTCGCCTTCCTGACAAGAGAAATTACTGGTCCTTACGATATGGACACCGATTGAGCTTATGGTTCTCTAATTGGTTGTTGGCCCTTACGTTTCAAAAAAATCACAGATAGAATGGAACGATGTTCCATCGAATTTGTCTTTGTTTGAATAGTTTAAATATGGTATTGTTAATTATGTTCTGATGTGTGTCTAACATAGGTTGTATGTTCAGGTATACCCTTAAAGTTAATGCCACTTGTTTCCTTTGGGCCTGCGTTTTCTAATCTTTCGATAGTACCCATTTCCTGCAGTCAGCACCTTCCCTTTGATTTCGATCAGCGCCTTAACCTTACCCACCTTAGAGCTGGACCGTAGGTGGCACGCCATCTCGGACAGAACCACTTTGTTGATAGTTGTTATGTATGATTGTGTTACGAACTGATTGTGAGTAGTTTTTATGCACTGGGCCTTAATTTGTTGTTGATTAATGCCGATAGGAATTGCTGATTGACAGATTTCAGAGCACATTATGGACCAATTTTTAATTGATTAGTTTAAATATGAAAACGATGTTGTTATTAAATGCTTCTGCAATTATTAACAATATTTATATACTTTCAATGTGAATCATGGGTATTGTTGTCACATCTCTTGAGATATTTTGTAATACAGTTTCTTCCAATCAATTTTTATAGTTTGATAGGTCACCTAACAGTCAAATTTGGATCTATAACTCCTTATAGATCACAATCGTTGTAAATACTAGCGACCTAATAAATCTAGCAAATCTACCTTATAATTGGGATAAGAGGAATTTGTCTTGATATAAATTTTAGCGGGTATGGCCTTCATGTAATTTGTGTATTGTTTGCTCATTGTTTAGAGGGTAATGTATTAATATACATTGAGTATTGTCTTAATATAAAGGGACATCGTCTAATATGATTGATTATTGTTTTAATATAATTGAGTAATGTTAATACAAACTAAATATCGCTCTAATACAATTTGGATACTGATTAAGACAATTTGGGTATTGTTTAATATAATGGGGATATTGTTTTAATATAAATTCTAGAGGTGATTGTTCAATTCTTAGGAGGTATTGTTTTACTAGAGTTGATTAAAAAGAAATTGTTTAATGTAAATTAGTTCACTCCTTTTCCTTTCGACTTCGTGCTTAAGTGATATGGTTCTGGGATGTTGACGAAGTCGTCCCATATTGCACTACCCGTTGAGGGTGTCAGCGTTTAAAATAAGTAAAGGGTTACGCTTGGTTATGTAAACTTGATGTGCTTGGTTTCTAACTGTAAATGTTCTAGCTACCTGTGTATTTATTGTTGAGTTTCTAGGATGATTGTCCTTAGCTTAGTAGGCTTGGTAAGTTGAGTTGGGTGGGATGTAGACACTTCCATGTTCCTCAGAACAGTCGCCATCCCTGAGACCTTAAATGGTTAAAATTGATGGGAACCTGGGCTTGAGCGTTGCTTATGTTTCTTGGAGGTCCTAACCATTGCAGGGTAGGATGGGCGGGAAGTCAGTCTTTTTATAGTCGATTGATTATCGTTTAATAATTGCAGTTACTTGTTGTGCGCCTTAAGTCGTCTTGTGGTGTTCGTCATGGTTTGCGTCTTGTTCATCATCGAGTGGTGACACAGAGTCGAATGTGTTTGTTTTCCTTGTACACGCACGCACACACTTTTAAAAAAAATAAAAAAATTGCACTTTTTATAAGAGGTTTGCTTCGTAACGAGGGGGTTCATTACAAAAACCACCATGTATCGATATCGATCCTCCGATTAATCCTATGGAACAGAGGGAAGAAATAAAGAAAGAAAAGAATACAACTGCAATCAGTAATATAAATTCTTTGAAATCCCTATCCCCGAGCTTATATCTGTTTGTCCATCCCATGAATTGTGTTAAATGTGTTCGGCCTAAAGATTATTTATACAATTTGGTGTGAAATGAAACGATAGGACGTGTCTGTTCATTTTTTCTGACCGACGGAATTCGCTCGACAGTATTTCGGCCGAAAGAATGGGTTTTCAGCCGAAAACCTTGGAAACCGTTCAGTTTTGATGGTTGTCATTAGATTTTTGTCTTTCGGCCGGAATATTAGTTTTTTGAAAAAATGAATTTGGGACTAAAAACTAAAACCATAGAATTTCCCCAAGCTTAACTGAACTTCGGAGGTTGCGAACTCCTGTAAATACTAATAATTTGGTTTCGAAAATGACACTAACATTTCCAAAGTTGAATCTACTTTCAATTCTTATAATTTGTTTTCATTTTCTTTATTTTTATCTATTTTTATTTAATTTAAAAAAAAACACTACATAATACTTTCAAAAGACATTATGATTCAGTGAAATGAAATATCGGTATCTCTGAAAATATACAGTGAAATTTTTTGAAAAAACTATATTCATAATCCTTAATCTATTCTTTTCAAAAGGGTATATTTAAATTTTAGTTTTAAGTAAAAATTAAGATATATACAAGGTGTAGAAAAACATGTGTTTAAAATATGCAACGTTTTCATCTTGGTCAACTTCAAACAATTCTAGAAATTATAATATTCATCCGTTAGATTCAAAATTATAGTCATAATACAATAGAGTCTCTGTTTATTGTTGCAGTATATTTCGTTTCTTAAAAACATAAGTTTAATAATAGATACATTGTTGTAGAAAAAAGTAA
>JZKD02S1750526.1:200988-244521 GCA_000966675.3 Picea glauca
CTTAACATGGTTGGATTTTTTGTCCCCGCAGGTTTCGAACCGGTGACTTTAACATCACGGAGTGGCTTAACAACACACTCTGTCACCGACTGTCCTACACCTCGGGGACAATAAATAATCTATTTTGAAGTAATGTTAAAATTTTAAATTATATGGTAATATCATCGTGCTATTATGTATTGTTTGGTGCTTATGATAAACTAACCCTAAATGAGTAGACATTTTAAGGGTGATTTTATGCTTTTGTCTACAATAACATCAATGTTTAAAAAATGTTGCAATTTTAAGTGACCCTCCACAACCCACCGAAAAAGAGGGGGTGTGTATTACAAGTAACACTATTTTTTGATTCAGGGGTTGACTTAAAAATAATTTTTGCAATTGTACTAGTTGTTAAGGCCATTGTTTAAAAAATGTTACAATTTTAAGCCCCCCAAAAAAAGGGTGCTACTGGTAACACCACATTCGATTTGGGGATTGAATAATGTTTTGGTTGCTGTAACTACCTCTCGTTCGTCACGACATCAACCTCTCAACAAGTGTAATATATATATATATATATATATATATATATATATTGTGTGTGTGTGTACAAGGGTAATAAAGGCATTATAATCTGTGTCACAACACCACGACGATCATGACACATGCAACTGCGACAAAAACATGACGACCTAAGACACACATCAAGCATCTAGAAGAAATGAACGACAATCAACCGACAAAAACAAGACTGACTACCCGTCCGTCCTACCCTACAATAGTTAGGACCTCCAGGACACATAAGCAATGCTCAAGCCTAGGTTCCCATCGATTTTTACCATTTAAGGTCTCAAGGATGACGATTGTTCTGAGAAGCAAGGAGGCGTCTACATCCCACCCCAAACATACAAGTCCAATCTGACTAAGCCAGATGACCACATTAAGACCATCTAGAACACCTCCTTTCACTAGAATCAATTTTATAAACCCTTCAAGAATATTTAAAGTCGACCTTATAAAGTAATTTTCATAAAGTAGACATTGAAATATTTAATTACGCCCGTATTGAATACTAAGTTATGATATATATAAAGTAGCATTTACACACACTTACCCTCTTAGTTGTTAAAATAATGGAATCTAATGAAAGAAATATCTACTGAAAATATAACTTGATTACTTACTTCCAATAAAACCCAAATCTTATAAGTTTCTCAATATTTAAGAAGTAGTTTATTGAAAACAAAAATTTGACATGTAGTATAATAGATTCTAAAGATAACTATAATTTTACCAATGGCTTCCAATAAATCTTAAACCATTTTCAATAACATTAAGGATAACTCAAGCATTTTACTCTAGTAGATTCATGGTGCATGAGTAAGTATACATGTATTTTTGCATCTGTATGGACTTTAGATAATATGGCATATAAACTCAAATTGGTGAGATGATTTAAATGACCCTTTTTGGCTTTTTATGAATACCTTTTTAGGGATAAAATTAATTAGGAAAATGCTTGAATGCATCTATTTTTCTGTTGATTAATTGTAAATTCTTTGATAATTAAATCAGTTTTATGGATTGTACAATGTGTGCTCCGACCTTACTAGATATTCCATATGTTGTGGTCGAAGATTCCAAAGACTAAATGTCCAAAATTGACTATAGTAGACATTGAATTATCTTGTTAATGTTTCCATTTGAATGTTAGCAATTCAAGAAGTTTATTTTTGTTGAACAGGTTTTGGCAGTCCATTCTAGCTTCAATAAGATGGTTCGGTTTTTTTTTTTAAACTGCATTAAGATTTTTTAATTAGCTGGCATATAGGGTTATTTCCCATGCTCACCACAAGAAATTCTCCAAAATCTTAAACCATAACAAATATATTTCCGATTGATAAAGAAGAATGATATGAGCTCCCTTGGTACCTCATTTATCTATCAGTACTTAAGCACTCCAGGGAATATGACTAATTTCTAATACAGATTTATATCTATAAAACAATGAACAACGATCCATGAAACTCACTTATTTATAAAATGGACACATGTGTGCATATCTATCTATCCTTAGTTATTAAATCAGGAGCCATATGGGTCCATGCATATATACCATTTATTGGACAAAGAAGATACCTAGATGGGAGAGACTAACAATTGACAATATCACCTTCACCTTAGAATCATCACCCAATAAAGAGTAACATCAGTGTTACACACATGGATTTAAAAGCCATTCGTTGTCATTGAATCTTGTTCATCGTTGTCAGGGAAGGGTGTAGTCAAGGGTGGACTATCAGCAGCCCCAAGGAAAGTAGTTTCAATTACCAAGCCATTACCCTCAACGTCATCCAACATTCATTGAGCAAAACCCAAGGGTATTAATATTATTGTTATATATATATATATATTTACAACACAGAGGTAATTTGATTGTCGGACTGGTGTCTAGAATTCTTTGTAGCTTATCTAAGGGTACGCTTTGACCTCAAGGAAACTCCCAGGCTCAGTTCGCTCAATCAATTTAAAATAACACTCATCATTACTTGATGCTAGGAGTAAATTAAGACTTAACACACCTATTCTAAGGAATCATCGTTGTGCATGCATTTAGGAGACAATTCAGAACGATAACTATGAAATCACTGTGCATAATTAAGAGACAATCTAGAAAATAATATGAAATCGTTGTTCATATAATTAAGAGACAATCAAAAAATAATATGAAATCGCTATATATATAATTAGGAGACAACCCCAAAAATAAATATGAAATCGCTGTGTATACAATCCAGAAAATGAATATGAAATCGTTGTGTATATAATTAAGAGACAACCCCAAAAATAAATATGAAATCCCTGTGTATACAATCCAAAAAATGAATATGAAATCGGTGTGTATATAATTAAGAGACAATCCAAAAAATGAATATGAAATCACTGTGTATTATTACAATTCTCTACAATGCTATAAACATCGCCATATACAAACTCTACATCATTTGTAAGTTAACTCGAATATAAATATCTATGAAAAAAGTCTTCTGTGTGAATTCACTATTTATACCGAATCAAGCAATAATTTGCAGACCATTAGGTATGGATGGAATGGGTACCGGTATAGATTAATTTACTGAGGCACTAAATTTCAGTTGCAATCGATCAAGGTAGATTCGCCGAGTTTTAGGTGCTAAACACAAGTTAGAAGTATAAAAAGGCATAGTTGAAAATTGGGGATGGGAGTGATAACCAAGGCATAAATACTCAACACTAGAAGGCACAAGGACCATCATCAGAATCAACCATCGGGGGAGACAGCAGGCCAGAATGTCCTTCGCTCATCATCCACGTACAGAAAAGTAGGGTGTTGAGATCCATAGGTATTTTAACGCTAAGGCAACGACCGTAGATCAGGCTCCTGGCCGACTGCTCAGGTGAGCACTGGTGAGATAGGAATGAAGGCTATACAACCTCAAGGTCACAATCAACACCTCAGGGCGGTCACGACATGCGGGAAACAAGGCCATAGGAGATGACAACCAAGGAGCTAGGCTAAGAAAATCTCAACTATCAATCTAAACATACAATCTACTTAAATAATCAACATGCAGATCCAATCATAAAACCTACATCATTCTACCATTCAAACTAAGAAAGCGTATTGTTTCCTATTCACCCACTCTAATTGGCGTCCCGTGCTCCATGCAACTCCTGCTCGCCGATCGTCGAGACCTCACCGGTACCTCCCAGCCAATGCTAGGGGTACTCTTCTTCTCCCTTAGCCCCCTGAGACAAAAAGGGGCCACACACACTATCCAGAGGTTTTGTCTAGCTCCCAGCCAGCCTTGCAAGGCCGAGCTACCACTCCTCTCCGAGCTGGGTATCCCAACTCCCACAAGCAAATCAGTCAAGTCAATGTTTCTATAGTGTAACGTTACGCAAACAGAAGATGATCTTTCTTCCTTCTCCTTCCCTTATTTTATAGAGTTTCCAACTTCCTTTCTTTCCTAAAATCTCATTGAATTAAAGTTTTAAAAATAAATTCCTATAATTTCCTCTCCGTACAAGTGTCCCCCATCCCCTACATTCCTCCACAAATTAATTTATTTAATTAAGTAATTATATTTATTTCCCTCACCCACCTAGAGTTACTCCTAGAATCACTCCTAGGTGTCCCCAAATTCCCTTACAGGTTTTAAAGGCTTTCTTTATTATGAAGTTGCTAATTCAGTTTAAAATTAGAAGGCTCTTAAATGTAGATTCTTTACTAAGTTGACTTCCTTATTTTTCCTTTAAGTTCCCCTTTTTCCTTTTATGTTGCCTCTTTTCCCTAGTTTCCTATTTTGTTGATTTTCCCTCTTTCCCCTTTTTCTTAGAAATCAAAAGGCAGGTGTAGAATTTAACCCCTTTTCCCTTTTATCATTTATTTTGTATCTTTTTAAATTATCAAAAGATAAGATAATTAATTCCCTCTTTACATTTTATATCCACATATTTTATTTTTTATGAATAATTTAATTTCTTACTCCCTTCTTGTTACAAAATTTTATGAAGATCATAATTATTATTTAAGTGTTTTTTTTTTAATTTTATTATTTTATTTAATTTTATCTATTTATTTAATTTTTTTAATTTTTTTATCATTTTTTTAAAGGTAGACAAAATTTTACCCCTAGCGAAATTTTAAACTTAGAACTTAGATTTTGTACTGGGCGACATTTAATTAGGGAAATTGTTTTTAAAAATTACTTAACATGTTATTTGTCTTAGGGCCATCTAGGTTCACCCCTCTATCATCAACAACGCGACGTGCCCTTCAGGACGCACTAGGTGCTCCAAGGGTGCCACTCGCCTCATCTGTTCCTTTGTGCGACGTGCCCTTTAGGATGCACTACATGCTCCAAGGGTGCCACTCGCCTCTTGACCGTTTTAGTAGACATCAATAACCCTTGGAGTCAACACTCTACCAGGTGAACTTGTGAGAGACTAAGGGCTTCTAAGGAATAAGGCCCTCGCCTTATTGCGCACCCCTTAGAATCATCGTGAGCGACTGTCGCAGTCTTCCCTCACGACATCGTGGTCTTCTCGAACTAGGTCATATTTAACCTACATTTCGAGCCACGATGAGAGTGCTAGTAGGCTGTGGCAGGGCTTTTGTCCACACCTCTCCCTCAACATATCTGGTAGTCGTGTGTGACCCCTTTACTCCATATGTGAGTCTGGTCGGCAAGCTATCATCAGCCTGCATCATCAACAAATCATGTCAGAATATATCCACATCATATCATCTAGTCAGATGCACTAATATCACAGTAAAACAATCAAACACCAATGGCACACTCCCTGACTCAATCTAGAGTCCAAGGGGTTCCATCGATGCCTCTGCATCCTCAAGGTCCAAAACCCTGCACACTCAGTAAAACCGAGTCAATAGCACCTGTCTATGTCAATGTGGTAAGACAACATGTCATCAACCATAACACCTTATAATCAAAATCAAAAGTTTTAATGGCATAATAATCAGGATCACTTGCGAGCAAGTGTCCTGAAAGAATAAGTTAGCTCAATGTGCCAGAGCGAAATGTTACATACACCCCCCTCTTGGTCTAAACTTCGTCCCGAAGTTTCACAGTATATATGCCGAAATAAAGTGTATCACATTATCGTATTTCTATCTATCAAACAAAAATGGGAACTGTTGGCGCATATCATATGCATCCTCCCAGGTCGCCGAGTGCGGACTTTAATTGTCCCACTGGACCTTGACTTGATCTACCGTTCGACATCGTAGTTGTCTAACTTGATGCTCCAAGATGCAGACCGACTCAGCCATGAGCACCCCCTTGTCCGATACCTACAAGGAACTCATGTCAATAATATATATAGGATCACTAATATAATGTCTCAAAACAGATACATGAAAAACATTGTGCATATGCCTCAAGGAATAAGGCAAGGCTAGTCGATAGGCCACAGACCCCTTTCTCTCCATAATCTCGAAAGGTCCCATGAACCTAGGAGAGAGTTTAGATCCCTTCCGAAACTTGATCAAACTCTTATGTAGTTTAACCTGCAAGAAGACTCGATCGCCGACCTCGTAACTACGATCGACATGGTGCGCATCGACATAACTCTTCTGTCGATCTTGTGCTTATTTAATCCTTTGTCTTATTGTTTTCATTTCCTCTTCCATTTCTTGGATCGCTTATGGTGCCACCAAGACCCTATCCTCAAGCCAATCCCAACTCAATGGCATCTGACATAGTCACCCGTAAAGAAACTCAAAAGGTTCCATTTTAATGGTGCTCTGGTAACTGTTGTTGTTAGCGAACTCCACTAGTGGAAAGAATTCCTCCCAACGCTTTTGTTGGTTCATCACGTACATGCGCAACATGTCCTCCAAGGTTTGGTTCGTTCGTTCAGTCTGTCTGTCGGTCTTTGGGTGATATGTTGTACTAAAGTTAAGTAGGGTTCCCAAGGCCTCTTGGAAACTCATCCAAAATTGTCCAGTAAACATCGATCCTCGATCAGATATAATCATCTTAGGCACGCCATGCAGCCTCACAATCTCACTGATGAAAACTCTAGATATATCAGGTGCCTGATACATCGTACGCTCAGGAATAAAGTGAGAACTCTTCATCAGAGTGTCTACTACTACAAAAATCGAGTCATGTCTCCTTGCCGTCAGTGGAAATCCAACAATAAAATCCATCAAAATAACCTCCCATTTCGATTCTGGAATGGCATGTGGTTGTAGTAATCCTGCTGGGTGTCTATGTTCAGCCTTTACCTACTGTCATTCTATACATTTGGCCACATAGTTGACTATGTCGGCCTTCATTCTCTTCCATAAGAATAAGGGTTTAAGGTCTGCCCTCATCTTCGTGACTCCCGAATGAGCCATGTATACTAATCTATGAGCCTCACTTAGGATCAACATTTTCAACTCATCGTTTGGCGATACGTAGATCCGACTTTTAAACCTCAATAAGCTATCTCTATCAAATGAAAATACCTCAAATCGTGGTACCATCATTGTGTTTTTTCTAATAAAAACCTCGACCTCTTTGTACCAGTCATCGTTACACTATAAAGTTAGAATATTTTCATGTAGATTCATCTGAAGAGGCAACAGTGAAACGATGCATGGTCTCCAACTCAATGCATCAGCCACTCGGTTCACTGTTCCTTTTATGTAAGTAATCTCGAATTCGTACTCGCTAAGCAATTTCGATCAACGCCGTTTTCATGCGTTAAGGTCACTTTGCGTAAATATGTGTTGTAGTCCACAATGGTCAGTGCTTAGTTCAAATTTTTGTCCAACAAGGTAGTGTCTCCAAACCTTCAAGGCATATACGATGGCTAATAACTCCAAATTGTGCATTGTGTAGTTCTCCTCATGCCTTCTCAGTTTCCTCGAAATGTAAGAAATCACTTGTCCATATTGCATCAAGACTCTGCCTAAGCCTTCCTTGGATGCGCCAGTGCATATCAAGAAGTCTGCGTCCATGTCAGGGACCTTTAGTATCGGTGCAGTTGCCAACAATTCCTTGAGCCTCCAAAACGCTTCCATGCATTTCTCAGTCCAAACAAACTTCTTGTTCTTCTTATGCAACTCCGTGATCGGATTTTCTATCTTCGAAAATCCCTTGATGAACCGTCGATAGTATCTTGCTAAACCCATGAATCTACGCTCTTCCGAGACATTTGTAGGTGCAGACCATTCCATAATAGCCTCGACCTTGGCTGGATCCATGACGATGCCTTCGCCAGAGATGACATGCCCTAAGTAGTGAATCTTCGATTGATAAAATGAGCATTTGGACAACTTCCCATACAATTTGTGCTCTCGCAAACACTGTAGTACCAAGCGCAAGTGCTCATCATTCTCCTCCGTTGTACGAGAGTAAATCAAAATATCATCAATGAACACTTGGATGAAGTTGTCCAAGTACTCACGAAACACCCCGTTCATCAAACTCATAAATACCCCTGGGGCGTTTGTCAGTCCAAACGGTAAAACAGTAAACTCGTAATGTCCAAACCTCATCTTAAAGGTGGTCTTAGGGATGTCATCCTCCTTGATCCACAACTGGTGATACCCTGATTGCAAATCGATCTTGGATAACACTGTCACACCCTTCATTTGATCGAACAAATCATCAATTATCGGTAATGGATACTGATTCTTGATCGTAGCCTTGTTCAGTTGACGGTAGTCAATGAAAAGCCTCCATGATATATCCTTCTTCCGTAAGAAAATAACAGGTGCACCCCACAGTGACACATTAGGATGTATCAGTCCCAGGTCCAACAACTCCTTCAGTTGCATTTTCAATTCTTGTAACTCTAGGGTCGACATCCAATAAGGCGTTCTTACTATCGGTTCAGTCCCCGGTTTCAAGTCTATGGTAAAATCCAACTCCCTCTCTGATGACATCCTAGGTAACTCCTCTGGAAATATGTCCGCAAACTCTTTCACCACTGGAAGGTGTTCTAGACCTTCCGCTGCTCCCTTCTCGTTTAATGCAAGGATCGCATAAAGATTGCACCCCTTGCGCATTCTATTCCGAAGTTGCAAGGAAGAGATGAAACTCAGGGAAATTCCTTGGTTCCATCCTAAAATCACACGTCCTTTTCCCTTGTCATCGACCAAGCTCAACCGTTTTGTCTTGCAGTTGAGTATCACCTCATGCGATTCCAACTAGTCCATACCAATCACGACATCATATGATCCTAGGATCATGACGTATAGGTTGGCCTTTGTGAAAAACTCTCCCAGGTTAAGGACACAACCCGTAACCTTTCCTCCAAACTTATATTTGGCTCCCGAAGCCATCTCTATGAAGCTAATATCGTCTTGTTCGACTGCCTTTACCTTAATCCTTTTTAGCACTGCACCAGAAATGAAACTCTCGGTAGCACCAGGATCTATAAAAATACTAAGGGTATGGTCATAAATGGTACCTGTCATCTCGAGCATAGTTGATTGGTGCTCTACCTGGCAGTTATTCACCACCACATGAATCCGATGGGCCTTGCCCATATCTCCCACGGTAGTGGGTTTGGCTGATCCAGATGCTCTGGTCCTCTCCACAAGGTAGTGGCGTTGGTAGTGTGGCTCCCCACATGTCCAACACTCCTTATTCGACCCAGTAGTCCTGGTACCCAAAGTAGAAGATGACAGCCCACCGGCCTAGAATCCTGGTCTGTTCTGCTGAACAAGCCTAAACTGCTACTACTGCAGGCGACGTTGTTGCTAATGTTGTGGTCCTTGATAAGGTGTCTGCTGTTGAGGCGTCGGTCACCAAGGTGTAGTGAAAGTGGATCCCCTTTGGAAGCCACGATATCTTGATGTATGTCTCGCTAGTGTTTGATGTTGCTGTGCTCCAGATGAAACCTACCCTGCTAGTCTCGCTAGAGTCCTGGTATGACCCCCACTGATAAGCTCCTCCTCTGCTATGAGGGCCTTCTGGATGGCATCATGCAAGGTTTGAGGCATCAAAATCCTAACCTTTTCATGAAGACTTCCGATAAGGCTGAACACGAACCTGTTGACCTTAAGTTTCTCAGTGTTAAGGTGCAGAGCATACTAGAGCAGCTCCATAAAATGGGCCTCGTACTCGAGCACCGTACGACCTCCCTGTCGTAAGGCATTGAACTCATTAAGCTGACACTCAATGAATTCCTATGAAAGGTACCTCTCTCGGAATCGTTCCTCGAACAGTTCCCATGACACGTCTTCGACGACCATGTTCAGCTGTGGTAGGAGTGTCTTCCACCGCAAAAGAGCACTCCCCTTCAATTGAAATACCACCATGCAGACCTTCATGTTAGAGGCATAATCGCTAAGTGTGAAGAACATCGCCATATTCTCCAACCATGCCTCGGTGGCTGCACCATCCAGGGCACCAAAGAACTCAGAAAATTTGACCTTCTCGAGTTCATGGTGAATGCTACCAGTACCGACTGGAGTGCGTGGTGGAACCTCAACGGGTGTCGGTGCCCTGGCATCATCTCTTTCCAAACGGTTGATTAGAGCCTTGGACATGCGTTGAAAATATCTCATCATTCCGACTACATCACCAACTGTTATCTGCTCCTATTCGAGAACCTTCTCATCTCCCTGGGTGTTAGACCCCTGAGGTGTGGATGCTACTGGAGGCGTCATGGCTCCTCCCCTATCACCCCATCGTCTGCCCCCATGGCGTCCTCTAACCATGATTACCTTCACGCACACAAGTCAACTCGATCAACAATAGTACAATCAATCATTCATATCAACGAAAGTTGTAGTGATCCCAAGTCGCGGGTTGAACCTCGCTCTGATACCACATGTAACTACCTCCCGTTCATCATGACATCAACCTCTCTACAAGTGTAATATATATATATATATATATATATATATATATTGTGTGTGCGTGTGTACAAGGGTAATAAAGGAATTATAATCTGCGTCGCAACATGACGAAAATCATGATGCATGCAACTACGATAACAACATGATGACCTAAGACGCACATCAAGCATCTGGAAGTAATGAATGACAATCATCCGACAAAAACAAGACTGACTACCCGCCCGTCCTACCCTGCAATGGTTAGGACCTCCAGGACACATAAGCAACGCTCAAGCCTAGGTTCCCATCGATTTTGACCATTTAAGGTCTCAGGGCTGGCAACTGTTCTGAGGAGCAAGGAGGCGTCTACATCCCACCCCAAACATACAAGTCCAAGACGACTAAGCTAGATGAACACATTAAGACCATATAGGACACCTCCTTTCACTAGAATCAATTTTATAAACCCTTCAAGAATATTTAAAGTCAGCCTTATAAAGTAATTTGCATAAAGTAGACATTGAAACATTTAATTACTCCCGTATTGAATACTAAGTTATGATATATATAAAGTAGCATTTACACACACTTACCCTCCGAATTGTTAAAATAATAGAATCTAATGAAAGAAATATCTACTGAAAGTATAACTTGATTACTTACTTCCAATAAAACCCAAATCTTATAAGTTTCTTAATATTTAAGAAGTAGTTTATTGAACACAAAAATTTGACATGTAGTATAATAGATTCTAAACATAACTATAATTTGACCAATGGCTTCCAATAAATCTTAAACCATTTTCAATAACATTAAGGATAACTCAAGCATTTTACTCTAGTAGATTCATGGTGCACGAGTAAGTATACATGTATTTTTGCATCTATATGGACTTTAGATAATATGGAATATAAACTCAAAATGGTGAGATGATTTAAATGACCCTTTTTGGCTTTTTATGAGTACCTTTTTAGGGATAAAATTAATTAGGAAAATGTTTGAATGCTTCTATTTTTCTACTGGTTAATTGTAAATTCTTTGATAATTAAATCTGTCTTATGGATTGTACAGCGTGTGCTCCGACCTCGCTAGATATTCTAGATGTTGTGGTCGAAGATTCCAGAGACTAAATGTCCAAAATTGACTATAGTAGACATTGAATTATCTTGTTAATGTTTCCATTTGAATGTTATCAATTTAAGAAGTTTATTTTTACTGAACAGGTTTTGGCAGTCCATTCTAGCTTCAATAAGATGGTTCATTTTTTTTTAAACTACGTTAAGATTTTTGAATTAGCTGGCGTATAGGGTTATTTCCCATGCTCCCCACAAGAAAGTCTGCAAAATCTTAAACCAGAACAAATATATTTCCGATTGATAAAGAAGAATGATATGAGCTCCCTTGGTACCTCATTTATCTATCAGTACTTAAACACTCTAGGGAATATGAATAATTTCTAATACAGATTTCTATCTATAAAATAGTGAAAAATGATCCATGAAACTCTCTTATTTCTAAAATGGATACCTACGTACATATCTACCTATCCTTAGTTATTAAATCAGGAGCCATATGGGTCCATGCATATATACCATTTATTGGACAAAGAAGATACCTAGATGGACAAAGACTGACAATTGACAGTATCACCTTTTCCTTAGAATCATCACCCAATAAAGAGTAATGACAGTGTTACACACGCAGATTTAAAAGCCATTCATTGTCATCGAATCTTGTTCATCGTTGTCAGGGAAGGGTACAGTCAAGGGTGGACTGTTAGAAGCCCCACAGAAAGTAGTTTCGATTACCAAGCCATTACCCTCAACACCATCGAGCATTCGTTGAGAAAAACCCAAGGGTATTAATATTATTGTTATATTTGTTTTTTTTACAACGCAGAGGTAATTTGATTGCCAGACTGGCGTCTAGAATTCGCTATAGCTTATCTAAGGGTACACTTTGACCTCAAGGCAATGCCCATGCTCAGTTTGCTGGGTCAATTTAAAATAACACTCATCATTACTTGATGCTAGGTGTAAATTAAGACTTTACACACCCGTTCTAAGGAATCATCGTTGTGCATGCATTTAAGAGACAATCCAAAATGATAACTATGAAATCGTTGTACATGATTAAGAGACAATCCATAAAATAATATGAAATCGTTGTTCATATAATTAAGAGACAATAAAAAAATTATATGAAATTGCTATGTATATAATTAAGAGACAACCCCAACAATAAATATGAAATCGTTGTGTATACGATCCAGAAAATGAATATGAAATCATTGTGTATATAATTAAGAGACAACCCCAAAAATAAATATGAAATCGCTGTGTATACAATCTAGAAAATGAATATGAAATCGTTGTGTATATAATTAAAAGACGATCCAGAAAATGAATATGAAATTGATTTGTATTATTACAATTCTCTACAATGGTATAAACATCGCTAGATACACACTCTACATCATTTGTAAGTTAACTCGAATATAAATAGCTATGAAAAAGTTTGTTGTGTGAATTCACTATTTATACCGAATCAAACAATAATTTGCAGACCATTAGGTATGGATGAAATGGGTACCGGTACAGATTAATTTACTGAGGCACTAAATTTATGTCGTAATCGATCAAGGTAGATTCACCGAGTTTTAGGTGCTAAACACAAGCTAGAAGTATAAAAAGGCAGAGTTGAAAATTGGGGATGGGAGTGATAACCAGGGCATAAATACTCAACACTAGAAGGCGCAAGGACCATCATCAGGATCAACCGCCAAGGGAGGCAATGGGCCAAATCGTCCTTCGCTCATCATCCTCGCATAGAAAAGCAGGGCGTTGAGATCCATTGGTATTTTAACGTTAAGGCGATGACCGTAGATCAGGCTCCTGGACGAATGCTCAGGCGAGGACTGGTGATATAGGAACGAAGGCTATACAACCTCAAGGTCACAATCAACACCTCAGGGTGGTCATGACATGTGGGAAACAAGGCCAGAGGAGACGAAAACCAAGGAGCCAGGCTAAGAAAATCTTAGCTATCAATCTAAACACCCAATCTACTTACATAATCAACATGCAGATCTAATCATAAAACCTACAACATTCTACCATTCAAACTAAGAAAGCGTATCGTTGCTTGTTCGCCTACTCCGATTGGAGTCTTGTGCTCTGTGCAACTCCCGCTCGCTGACCGTCGAGACCTCACCAGTACCTCCCAGCCAATGCTAGGGGTACTCTTCTTCCCCCTTAGCCCCCCGAGCTGCAAAGGGGCCACACACACTATCCATAGGTTTCGTCTAGCTCCCAGCCCACCTTGCAAGGCCGAGCTACCATGCCTCTGCATCCTCAAGGTCCAAAACCCTGCACACTCAGTAAAACCGAGTCAATAGCACCTATCTATGTCGATGTGGTAAAACAACATGTCATCAACCATAACTCCTTATAATCAAAATAACATAATAATATGGATCACTTGTGAGCATGTGTCCTCAAAGGATAATTTGGTTTAGTGTGCCAGAGCGGGATGTTACAGTTGCAATGGTACTAGTTGCTAAGACCATGGTTTTAAAAATTTTATAATTTTAACTCTGAAAAAAAGGTGTTCTCTTGGTAGCACCAATTTTCAATTTAGGTTTTGATTTTAAGGTTTTTTTTAGCAACAATATGTGTTTCTAAGGCCATGGTTGAAAAATGTTGTAATTTTAACCTCGAAAAAAAAAGGTTCTAGCAATAGTACCACTTTTTATTCAATGGTTGTTTTTTGTGGTTTTGACACCAAAATATGGGGTTTAGGGCTAGAGTTCTCATTTTTAGGCCACAGTTCTTGTTAAATAAGTAACTATGTTCTTAATGAAAATTAAGGGTCATGGTAAGAGATTGAACCCATTGAAGTGGAAATATTGTATGTGGTAGAAAAATCCATGGTATCCATGTGTAGTGGATGAGACACATGTTTATTGAGGTTCACTTGGTGACTAGATGGAACAAGAGTCTAGTGAGTGGGATCAAGGGTAGTTTGAAAGTGGGGGGTTATGGATAATGGTGAGTGTAATGGAAAACTGATTTTAATAGATAAAAAAGGTGATTATACTGCAATGATGTATTTTGTGTTAATATAGGTTCCTTCGAGGGTAGGGGAGGGGTGCCCCTGGCCACTATGATCAACAAAAGTGAATCTACCATGGTTGGGTGAAGAAGGTTATATAAATTAGAGAGCATAGTACAAAGGTTATTAGCATGAAATAAAAAGGTGTGATATTGGTACAAGTGGTAGTTGGGGTGCTTTTGTAGCCAAGATGGGTCTGAGGGTGGTGGTGGCCCCAATTTTATTATCGTTTCCCCTAGTTGTATTTTATGCACATGGCTTATTTAAGGTGTTGGGTACCTAAGGAATATATAAGGTCACAAGATGCTAAAATTATGGTTTCAAACAATTTGTAACTTTATATTTGAAAAAAGGTTGCTATTGGCAGCACCACTTTTTGATTTAGGGGTTGATTTTAAGGTTTTTGTTAGAAACAATATGGGATTCTAAGGTCATGGTTGAAAAATGTTGTAATTTTAGCCTTTAAATATAAGGTGCTAGAAATAGCACCACTTTTTTATTTGAAGATTGTTTTTTGTGGTTTTGATGGAAAATTATTGGATTTTAGGGATAAAGTTCTCAATTTTAGGTCATAGTTCTTGCTAAATTGGTAACTATGTTCTGAAAGAAAATGAAGGGTCATGGTAAGAAATTGAACCCACCGAAGTGAATATATTTTATTTGATATCAAAATCCATGGTATCTATGTGTAGTGGATGCAACACATGTTGGCTAAAGTTAACTTGGTGATTGGATGGCCCAAGCAACTAGTGAGAAGGATCAAGGGTAGTTATAAAGTGGGGGAAGTTCTAGATAATGGTGATTGTAATAATAAAATGTCTTGCATAGAGCACACAGGTGGTTAGTGTTGAAGAGTAACTTACCTATGGATAAATAGATCCTCTCACTGACCTTATTATAATTAGTGATAGACAACGAAATAGAACACCATGGATTAATCCTAGATCTAAAGAATTATTATAACCCTAAATTGCACCAGACATGCATACCTGACATCATGCCATGTTACTTGCTATTTTTTCCAAGCCATCATTCAACTCTTCTAAAAAACCATTTCTTTGAAGATGTACGTGCCCTGCACCACTGCTTCCTGCGTACATATGCTAGTTGCACCATTACAACCCGCATACCCTCACAAAAAAGCGCAAAACTTAAAAATTGCAAAGGGATACAAGTTTTTGGGTTGTTACCTAACCATTTGATCGCCCATAGCCAGTCACCACAACCGTTAGTATATTTTTAGCCTATAAAATAAGGTGTTGGGGTCCCATTCCATAGGAAGCATGAGAGAATATAAAATTTTCCCATTTCAGTATTCCCCCTTTGCCCCAATATTTTGCAACCACATTGTGAGTTTGAGCCATAATTCATTTTTCCTCCATTGCAAACCCTTTCCATTTCCCTTGTAAGGAATCTTCAAACAGATCCTTATAAATCATAAATTAAAATAGAGAAATGCTAACCTAACCTTAAACCATTCATTATTCATCATAATAATCCACTACATATTCAACATATTAATATTTATGAGCAGATCATAATAAATTACATAACACATCAGAATAATGAAAATACATACCTCTAACTGATGTTACTGATGTCCTTCAACTCTGCCTGATGCTCTGCCCAAAACTATCTAACCTCCCAGCCAGCTAAGAACATAGCCTCTCTGACTCCCTAGCTCCAGGATTCCTGGCCCCTGAGCCCCAAACTCTTAGCAATAGGTGCCCCCTATCTTAGTCTTACAACAATATTCTCCAGCCAAAAACCAATAGTACAGTCTTCCAATCTCCCAAAAATTAAAATGCCCAATACAATCTCCAATATAAAAATAATGCTCTCTCCCTCCAAAGTCCAAAAGTTCCCCCTCTCGAATGTTTTTTCCCCTCATATCCTCCTTTCCCCCCTTTATCATCCACCGCCTTCTCCCTTCATTAAGAATCACCCACCTTATACCTCCATTCAATGCCAACCACCTTATCCCCTTCTCTTTAATGGTTCCATCAATCGATACAAAATAATAATTAATAATTTATTAAACTACATTTTATTAGACATATATTTAATCATTAAATTAATTAATTAGTTAATTAAACCAATTCACATTTAACAAATATTTAACGAGGACAATTATTTAATTAATTATTTAAACAAATATACATTAAAAAATTAATTAAACCATGACAATTGATTAAATACTTAGGGTTGTTACATACACCCACCCTTCAGGAAACTTCCTCCTGAAGTTAAGGTATTTTATGATACAAAGGAAAAGACACATGGTTCACACATTCATATCAAATAACTGACATTCTTAGTAAGTAAGCCAAGAAAAATCATACATACTAGTGTACATGTACAAGAAATGCATGTGTATCTAGTACATACAAGTCTCGTGCATGTACTAATAACAATAACTATCACCCTTATAGTAATTTATGTATGAATCCAATCCAGTCAATAACACTATTCATTTTATAAAAGATAATAAACCAATGAAATTTTTTTGAATTCACTTAATTACAATAATCTAGCTCAACAATTTTATTTAGACAATTGTAGTTTAGTTAAGTAATTATGAATATACATATATACACATTTTCTTTTCAGAAAGAAAAAGAATAAATTCCACCATAAGGAAAATCTCCATATACTCTCAACTATTTCTACTCATCCTTCCTCCCTAACTTACTTCCATATTCCATTCCTATCCTTCCTCTGCTAGACTATCTTAGAGCATCAACTATATTTACCTAACTCCAAATAGAACCCATAAGAGGAAGTGTCACTATCTTGACCAAGCTTCCCCAGCAAGCAACTGACAGTCATCATCACACGTCTAGGGGAGTGTGAGCTAACACCGTTCTTCCATGACTCCAGGTTTCATAGGATACACGGTGGGAAATGCCTCCACCCCCCTAACAGGACTAGGGTCCACACCCTATAATGGAATATACAATGGCATCGTGTTGCTAGGAGTTTTGTCATCGTTTATTCCGTTTTGGGTAGTTTCACCTCCTAAAATCCTGCACTGGTCCACATATCATAGAAATGTATCCAAACCAATATAATTTCACATACAAAGATTCATACCATATTGTTTCTTGGCCAGTGGTCTTTATAATTTTTCCCAAAATTCCCAACAAAAAAAAAAAAAAGTTTTACCGTGCTTATAACATACTCATACCACAATTGTATAGTGCTTTGATAAAAGCCTAGTTGTTTATTATCTCACACTTAAACATAGTATGATGCATTTTAATCCTTACTACATAATTGAAAAGGGGGTTTGGACTTAAGACTGTTAGAATTAATTCACATACCTTCATATATAATATTCTTGTTGTGTACCATAATCGTACTTCGAAGGGTATCCTTTAACCTTGTCTAGTGTGACTACAGGACTTGTACAAGTCTATTGGGATACTTACATGGAACTTTAGTGGCTACTTTGTGACATATTTAGGTCCCGATTCCTATTCCAAGCGGGTTTGATACAATCTCTATTCTTCTTTGAGTGTAATATATAATGATTAGGAGTTAGAGCGACCACTCTAGTTTTGTAAGTGCAGAGTGTCTTTTATATGCATAGTCATTGTGAGGTATGCATAGAACTGGCGTTAGGTGGTTAGGGTTTTTTCAAAGGTACACATTGTTCTTTCCTAAACTGAAAATGAAGTTGGAGTGACTAGTTTCAGATGCAACTTTCTAGTCCGTCAATTGAGCGTTAAATGGAAAGAAACACATACAAGGATTAAACCAAAGTCTAAACTGGTTGTCATCCTCATTCATTAACTGGTGATGTGAAATATAGGATCAAAATTTGTGTATTAAATAGGGTCCTGACTGTTACATTAAAATTTCTCTGTAGATCCTTTCCTCGGCCTCCCGTTCGACTTGCGTTCCCATCGATTTTTTTCCACCTTGCCCTAATCACGTGGTTATGGTACTTTACACTGTCTCTCTCATTAAACCAAGACATGTACTCTCATGGATAACATTCAACGTTCTCTTGGGTTGTTTGACTTGGCGGTAATCCCCTATTTCCCATGATACTTTTACCACTTCTGGCATTAGACTCAGGCATCAATGGAGTTACTTGCTCTGTGTGGGAGGGAGTCGTCTATCCACCTCTCTCTTAACCTGGTAATTTTATTTGAACCCTGTTATAACGCTTGTGTATTATGGTTGTTTAGGTAACTACTGGATAAAATATTTAATGAAGTTTTGATGGTCTTCGTTGTTCTGTGAGGTTCCCATATAAGATTTTGTAGACTTGGAATAATTTTCCCCATGTTTTCAGTCAGTTTAGTTAGGGTATGATTCCCTATGGAAAGGTCTCTTGTTTTTCCCCAAATTCCTCTAAATTGCACACTAGTTACCAGGTCTATCTTATTATCTTGGAATAATGGAGGTATTACAGAACGAAATAGGTCTTTGTTCTCGACCAGTTATTCTTACATTAGTCAGGAAAAGTACAATGGTAAAATACTTTTCTTCGGGGTTTCATCATTTGGAACGGAAAATCTATAGGCATTTATATCTCCATGCCTAGATCCTACTTAGGAGAACCCGAGACTGGAGATGTCTTCTTAGTTAGTAGTTCCGAATTATTTTCCTATACTACGTCGGGTATTTTATTTGCGGAACAAGGTGTCCCTAAAAAAACCACCACTTTGGAGTCCTATCATGACCCTATGTCTATTATTCTATTTCTAGATTCTATACCCCTTTTTTTTTTTGGCGTATACAAAAATACTGGCCTTCGTACAAGGTGGATTCTATCTACCGAATAAGTTTTGAAAAAGGAAGAAAATAGGTTGTCTGTGTGTCATGAATTATAGTCTATGGTTAAATTGGAAGCATTTGTTTCCTTTCCAACATATTGATTCTATCCGTGGGAATAAATTAATAGAGAGAATAGTTCTGTCTTAATTTTGAGAAAATGTTTTTCTTTTGCCAAAAGACATTCAAACAGTAATATTCCTTAGGTCAATAAGATTTCATGTTGCACCGTGATGATTTCAAGATCTGGTTGAGTAAGTGTCTGAATTAGTTTATAAAATATCGCATTTCTTCGAGAGCAAGATTTAGTATCCAAATTAGTTTATAAATCGCATTACTTCGAGAACAATATTTCAATTATTATCTAAGGGTGGGGCCCTGTTGTATGAAAGGGTGCCCATCAAGACTCTATCATTCCATATCCCCTTTTTGAGCCACCAGACAGAGCTTCAACAGTGCTGCGAAAGGAAAGGCGACCTCCATCCCTCGAGTTAAGTACAAACTTTTAATTATTTCTATGGCAACTTTATTTCTCTTTCTTCTGTTATGGACTCAGTTGTGCGTTTTTCAATGATCTTCTTGATTGAAATTTTTTATGTGGTTATTAAATTTAATATCTATGTTTTCTTGTAGGGTCTCTTCCCCTCTGAGATTCCCAGCTTTATGAGGGCTTCGGAACCCATAAAAGGTATTCAGTTTCCAAGATAGGGATTTATTTAGATAAGGTAACAACGGTGTTTAGCCTAGGATTACATTTTATGAATCTTATAGTCAGACGAATGACTTTATCTCTGTAACTGGTTTGTTAGAAATAAATGGAAGGGACTTCCATTATTTTAACGCGTGATAAAAAAGCTTCCTATCGTGGCTGGGTGCAAACTATGTACTGTTGTTTTGATTTTGGAACTTTAATCATGGCAAGTATGATTATATACATATCTCTCCATGAAGGATTCCACTTACTTGTATAGAAAAAATAATAATACTTGGTTTGCGAAGTGCCCATCCTGATATAGATACTTTGGGTATTATTACAGTCCCGACCTGATATATACTATGATCATTATTTACAGTTCAGAATATGAAAGATTTACTTGAATTTCCCCATGTTCTCTATAAGAATGGTCCAACAGTATAAGTCATTGTATTTTTTCCTTTAGATCAATAGAAATGTTAGATACAGTCGTTATTTGTTAATAGGGTTTGGAAATTTCGATTTTAGCATCTTATATAATAGATAAAAAAGGGTTCCAGACTTTCCTAAATTTCAGATTCACCAAAGTTTATGCATCTGGCATTTCGTTTGCATGTGGTTGATGCATACTGTTGGTGAGCATATGATTCATATCATACATGGAGAGACATATATAATATTAACTATTTCTGTTGTAAATAGTCAACTTCAGTTTTGTTGTACAGATTCCCAAAAATAGTGTATATATCTATATATATATATATATATATATATATATATATATATATATATATGTAGCATATATAGGTATATTTTCCTATACACATATTTATGAAAAACCTTTCATACATGGGGTATTTATTTTTCTTCTGAACTTACTAGTACATGAGTTGAGACTCATAGGTATACTATAACTACCTATAGAAATATAACTATTCATAGATGATGGTATACTTGATCCAAATTGCATCATGCATAGGATTTGTCTACTCAACATAATTAATTAAAAGTGTGATTTAGCCTAGAGGTTATCCTATTACAAGAATAATGAAATTATGTAAGAATAGTTCTTCCCGTTAATACATCCAATGACACTAGAATTTACTCAGAATTATGTTCCAGTATAAATAATCCATTCCTAATTGATGAATAGGAGGTATTGGGTCAATCTCTAATCACAACAACGTTTGACCAAGGTCCATTCATAGAAATAACTAAAATGTAGATCTATCAATGATCATAATATTTAACCAAAGACATAGTAGAATAAATTATCTGAATAAATTTGCGCGAAGACAAAGGGAACAACCATGTTCCTCCCAACTATAGAATAGGGCAGCCAAATCCCTTGTCCTATTCACCCCCTAGCCTGACCATGAATCCATGAGGGAAAACTTGGAATTTTCTCTTCAACAATGTCTTCCTCTATCAGTAATCTTCTCCTTGCCTCACACTCAACAAGTAGTGTTCATAACAACAAGTGACCAGGAATATTATTTCCCAACATACTTGGCAGCGTCATGCCTCCTCACATATGCTATTTATCCAGACCATATTTTTGCCTAGGTCTTTTTCCCTCTCTTGGGAATTTTCATAGCTTTTTAAATCCCTGATTTTCAGGGGCTGCCAATGGCCAAATATCTAATTTTCCACTTGTAACAATTAACCCAGAGGTAGTTCCAACATGTTCCCCACTCATGGAGTCATGGTCAGTTGATTTTTAACATGGTTGTTCCATTTGTCCTCCTGCAATCAATATAAAATATTTTGTTTTCATACAAGTGTCATAGTCAAATAGTTAGTTGGGTCAAATCAGATCTCTGCCCAACAGTCATAATAATTTATTACAATTATAAAATTCGAAATTCAGAATTGCCATAAATAGAAAAAAAATTCCAAATTCGAATATACTAAAAACGAAATAATTTTCTAACAAATTTATAAATTTCAAAAATACTTTAATTTTGGGGATGTCACATCCTTTCCCCCTTCAATAAAACATTGTCCTCAGTGTTCGTCCCTTTCTTGGAACAGTAATGGATGAGATTTCCACAAATCTCCCTCCAACTCCCAAGTGGCCTCCTCAGGACTAAAGTGCTTCCATTGCACCTTTACCTGAGCGACGACTTTGTTCCAAAGTATTATTTCTCTCCAGTCTAGAATACGCAGGGGTTCCAACTGGAACTCACCTTCGGGTTCCACCTGTACGAAGTTCCAATCAATCATATGAGTAGGGTCATGAACATACTTTTTCAACAAAGAAACATGAAACACATTATGAATTCTTAGATTAGCTGGGATTGCAAGTTGGTATTCTACGGCTCCAATTCGAGTTAGTATCTCGAAGGGCCCACAAAAACTGGGTGCTAGCTTGGCATAGTTCCCTAACTTCAACGAAATTTTTTGGGCTTTGACCTTCAAATACACATGGTCTCCCACTTGAAATTCCAAGTGTCTTCTTTTTTGATTTGCATAGCTCTTTTGTCTGTCCTGTGCTTCTTTTAAGTTCTGTTGTACCTTCCTTACCATGTTCTCCATTTCTTGGAGCATCTCTAGTCCAACCATGAGTCTGTCAGCCGGGTTATCCCAGCTAATTGGAGTCGTACACTTTCTGCCATATAGTACCTCGAAAGGGCTTAAGTTAGACGAAGTTTGGTACCCATTGTTATATGCAAATTCTCAAGTGTAGATAGTCTTCCCACTTGTTCGGTTTTGTTCTTATGTACATGTGGAGCATATCCTCTATGATTTGGTTTGTCCTTTTGGTCTGTCCATCCATTTGTGAATGATAACTTGTACTGAAATTAAAATTAGTATTTAGCCCTGCAAACAATTCCTTTCAAAAAAAGGATGTGAATTTTATGTCTCTATCTGAAATCACCATTTTAGGAATACCATGCAGTCTAAAAATTTCTTTCATGAATATTTCAGCAATGTTTATAGCTTTAAAAGTAGACTTTACAGGAATAAAGTGTGCAGAATTACTGATTTTATCGATTACAACCATGATAGAATCATTTTTTTTTTGAGTTTTAGGAAAACCTATTATAAATTCCAACTGTTATTGGATAAATCCGTAGGTGCGGACACTAACCGATCTCCCTAGATCCACCTGGATCTAGAACAAAGAAAGACATAACATGACTCTTTCGCTAGATTTTGACTATTGAATTAACTAGGAGGCAAGAAAAAAAAACATACCTTATTATCGCCTCCTATGGTATTTGTTGCTCCCGCTTCACTCCAGTGCTCTCGTGCAACCAAGACCAAGACAACACAAACCAACCAAAGTGAAGACAACACAATCTATTCAACAGTCAATCTATGTATATGATCAAGGAATTATACAATAAAGTGGAAAAAACTTTATGGGAAAGGGACATGCTACTGTATCATATTAATGGAAAGTAAATATTACAACCTGAGCCTTGATGTCGCAAACTTCCTTTCGATGGCCCTTGGCTCCGACACACACACTTTCTCAATCCTTGCATGAAGAAGATCAAATCCCCTTGATAAACCTGTTGTAGTCTCCAAGCTGTTGTTCAAGATTCAGTCCTTCACACAATTCTTTCACCAATTCTCCAATGAATCTTGCTTAACCTTTTCCATGATAATTCACTCAATATATAGGAGAGAATGAATTAATTACTTGGATAAGAATGATCCCAAAATATCATGGAATCTAGTACTAAGATAACCATTCGAATGTCATCTCATCCTTTTAGAAGATTCCCTTCTAGAAGCATTGAGAATTCATCTTTTTCCTTGCTTTAGGAAGCGTTCACACCCTATCAGTTCAACACAGAGTGAAACTCTTGCACCTTGGCTTAAGGCAGCCTACGAGAATCATACATTCTCACACCCAAATATACTAGCAGCCTGCGAACAGTCTTCAAAAGGGAGTTTTCTTGGAAGAGATGAAAGTAACTTTTTCTCAGGAGAGAGTTCTTATGAAGATCCTGAGTACACCATCATTAATACATCATCATGAGGAACAAAATCATGGGTAACAGAATGCCCCCCAAAGTATCAGGTTTGAACCAGTGACAGCCGAAAGACTTTGTAAGCTGCATGTGTGTGTCGGGAACCAGGAGCACACCTAATCGGAAACCTGCGAACAACCAAGCATATAAAGAATATCATATATACCACTTCTGAGGT
Organism: Picea glauca; assembly: GCA_000966675.3. Taxonomy (NCBI): domain Eukaryota; kingdom Viridiplantae; phylum Streptophyta; class Pinopsida; order Pinales; family Pinaceae; genus Picea; species Picea glauca. Next base: position 225,075 of record JZKD02S1750526.1, read on the forward strand.
AGGCATTCCCATTCTCAGATCATAGATGGATGAAAATTGTAGACCTGGGTCATGGCCACCAATCATACACTGTGGATCCATGCCGTCAAAATATAGCATAGCCACCAAGAATACACTGTGGATCCATGCGAGAAATTTCAAATCAAGACGACATATCCATGAGACATACACAGTGGATCTATGTGTCACAGACAATACATACTCCATCGCAACTTGGACAAAAATATTATATCCTATGGTATTCAATCTCGTTTCCCAAAGTACGAATCTAACCATGTGTTTACATGTATTGAAGTCGAACATGGTAGAAACCACTTGATTATCGGTCTTTGATGAAATTGTTAACAAGTGCGAGGTAAATCACCATTGATGTCAATGACTCCCAAGGTACCCTAGTAAAATCCATCGAGTGTAAATGAATGAGTTGAAGTCGAAAATCTGATGGAATCTTTCAATCAGGGGTCAATGATGTAAACCCATTGTCGAAAGCGAGGAAACCTGCCATTGAGGCATGCAAGCTCCAAGGTACCAAAGAATTTCTAAGTATTGATTCTGGATAATGAGCTGAAGTCGACGGAACAAAACTCGTCACAGGAGGGCCGTGATGTATCCCCCATCAATGACACAAAATGAGTAACATATTTTGAAAGTGAAACAGAGTAGGACTGGACACAGGGAAGGCCAACACGAAAAGAATTGACAACTGCAGATGGACGACTCAATATAGGTTTTAGATGGACTTCTCTTGAACATATGAACGACACGACCAATGATTTGGAAGCATTGACTCAAAGACGACACAGGGAATGAGCTTGTAGCAAATCGAATAAGAGGCAAATGGATTTCCCAAACCGGCTTCAAATGATGAATAGGGGGTGTCATGTTCAAGAGCGACACTTACTGCTAATCAATACAAAGGTGAAAACATATCCCTTTCCCAAATTTTCACCCACCATTTCTGGAGAGTACCTCTTTAGTTTTACGCAAGCTTGAGGAGGATAACATATTCTTGTTGATGTAACCTCATCCTTTGGACGAGTCCCTTAGAGTATTTTTAGCGAACCCTAAGAAGGAGTGGTTCAGTCCCATCACGGGTCTACCAATGTTTGTTTAACGAGTCCAGATATAGAAAACTCGAAGGTTTTTCATGATTATAGAGTCTAGAAAAACACTAAAAAGAGAACTCTCTCAGTTCCTTTTTCGTAAAATATTCTGGACGAGACCGAAAAAGAGATAAATTATCGCTCACTAGACGCTTACCTCAAATACTTTATCGAGCGTGAAAATAGCAAGGTCGCTCGACGATCTTTTCATGTTTAGAGAGTCTGAAAAAAGATTAAAGAGAACTCCAGGGGGGTTCCTTTTTCGTATAACCTTGTCGAGCCCGAAAAAGTGATAAAAGTATGCTCGATCGCGTTCTCATGTATTTACGAGCGCAAGAACGGATAAAGACCACGCTTGAGGTTTTTATATAAAAACCATAAAAAACAATCAAAACCACGTGATGACAAAGAAAAATATGTCCATATCCTGATACTTGACCATTAAAGTTGTTATTCCTGCAAAAGGTTCACTCAACATGACATTAGGGATTAGGGTTTAATATATAAATAAACATAAAAAACTAAATGACATAGTAAAAGTAAATAAAAAGGAGTAAATACTCTTTTTACCACATCATTTTTACCTTTCGAGTATTTGAGCTCCAAAAAACCCCTCTTTTACCCTTAGAGTTCGACATCAGATTGCAAGAGCTACGAGAGACCATTCAGTGAGTTGTCTTCGACAGTGAGGTAGGCTCTTCGTCCTTAACACTTTCATGGTTTAATTTTGTAATTTCATTGGTTAGATTTTCTTTTTTAAGTTGATTTTACAAGCCCTACATTCGTGTTTCCATTCTTGCAGGTAGGCTATATGGGGCCTACAAGAATGATGCATTCTCCCAGGTGGGCTTAAGGCCACCTGCAATGTTCTCTCACTGTGCACACAGGGCACCTGCAAGAACCACAAGGCTCAAAAAAGTTTTTAAAATTTATCCAATGAAAGTGAATGAATTCATGAAAATAGTTTCTAATCTTCTTGTTGTGTCTCTTATGCAGATAATTAGCCATCAACATGGTGCTTCAATGGCGCAAAAGGGAACATGAAGAAGATAATTCAATGGCTGAAAATCATCCACCCACTATAGCAGCTTTGAGAGACTGTGGGCTCTTGAAGTAATTTCACATCCTGGGCATGAGGGCCCAAGTCAGACTATTAGAGTACCTGGTGCGCATGTGGGACCCTGATCAATAGGTATTTCAGGTGGGGGTCCACACACTATCCTTAGACATTGAGGACATTTACTTTTTTACCGAATTGTCCTGTCGGGGATACTATGTGAGTCTGACCGGTAGCAGAGGTGGTGGGATACATATGAGTGAGTACTTCCATATACACTACGTTCCCGAGGCTGAGAGAAAGAAAGGAAAAGTAGCGATTTGGGGGGTACGAGATTTGACCCTCCATACTATCCTATTCACTATAGCTCAGATGGCTGGGAGTTATGCTCCTCACATGGAGTTACAGAGTTACTTCCAGTATGCTATAGAGTGTACTGAGCCTCGAGTGTTCAACTGGGCAGATGCTGTACTTCATAGTATAAAAAAGCAATTGACCAAATGTAGGTGAGGTAACCTGAAAAAAATTGGGTATGGATCTTTGTTGGTGTCCTTCTTCCTCGAGACGGTACCATTACTGAGGTTGCAGGTTGAATGGAATATACCAGGTCCCAGGGATCCAAGGATGCTGAGATGGTGTTGGCTTATGGCCCAACACATAGCAGGACCGACCATCAAGTATGATGATACTTTCTTTGACTGGCTTCAACAACAGCTGTTGATGGTTGATGAATATGCTTATGCCATCTTGGATTTCCGAGGAGATCCAGATTTAGCACTGCCCTAGGATGCTCAGTGGGGGGACCTTGGTAAGAATTACACACATTTTCTCTTTTTAAATGTTTTTGAATTTTAATCATATTCAAATTCTTTTGTTTTATATGTTCGTCTAAAGACTAAAACAAAATTGTTTGTTGATAAAACAGATGTTGGACCTTACAGAACTCTTGGCACTTCTCCCATCCAGTGGTGAGGAGAGGTAGTGGCAGCGCCATAGTATGCTGAGGATTATCAAGTGGTGGAACAGGATCTAGAGGGCCTGATTGCAGACATTCCATACATGACTCTGGAAGAGGTTCCATGACGTGATCAACGTCATATTGTAGGGGTATCAACATCTATGAGTTGACTTCTCTGTAGGGCTGCTAGAGAAATCGTGTGTTACTGTGAACGTCATCCATGACGTCACTTTGTAGAAGCTATGAGCTTCAGATTTTGACATTTTGGTCTTCGGACAAACTTTTTGTAAAAAAATCTTTTGATCATTATATATACAGACGACTTCTACCAGTTTACTTTATATTGTGTGAATATTGATGTGATTGATTTATAAATGATTCAAATGTCTGTCCAATACATAATTAGCCAATGCATCTGTTAATGTATTTAGACATCTAGGAATATGTTGATATTCAATGTAATCAAAATGACGTTCCAAGAGGCGAATTCACAAATACACTCGTAACAAAGTAGGACTTCGAATGGTGTAAACGTTACTTAACTGTAGTACTATAAGCTGCGAATCAAGATGTACAACCAAATGACAGATTCCGAGCGAGATAGCATCAACCAATAATTCAATAATGGTGCTATACTCTACAATGTTGTTGGTCGCATGGCCGAGACACACACCTCGTAAGGAGACATGTTCGTTTGTAGGGGAATAAATTTCCCATGCAGTGGAAGAAAGGTTTTGAGTACTACGGATAGTGCCATTAGCGAAGCCAATATAGGGTAGCAAAGACTCCGACATCTGAAAATAAAAAACAATGTCACATAAGGGCAGAGACCAGATAACGACCAAAGCAAAGTATAGTAACACACAAAAAGTATGATACATTAAAAATACAAGTACTTATGCACAGATAAATTTATGCATAGTACTTATTCAAGTAAAACCCATTCCTGGGTTCACTCAAAGGGATACCATCGTAATCTACCAACTCATATGCTCCTTTTTCCAAAACTCATCGAACAATATAAGGACCTCACCACATGGGTTCGAATTTCCCAGCTCCTAACATATCTCGATCTTGTTCATAGAGAAGAACAAGATCACATTCGGAGAAAACGCGAGGCTTGACATGCTTGTTGTATTGGGCCTTGACACACTTCTTCTGGGCTTCTATTACTAGGGTGGCATCACGTCAAGTTTCGTCTAATCACATAAGATACAAAAGACGTTCTTCCTCAACAGAAGTGTTGGGTAGGATTTCAACAGCTAGTTTCAAAGACGGTATCTTTCATTCAATAGGGAGAATAACTTCCACACCATAGAGTAACCAAAAAGGTGTAAACCTAGTAGCAAACTTGACAGATGTCTAGTACACCCACAATGCTGAAAACAACATTGTGTGCCAACTTGTTTTATGAATCCCTATCATCCGTCGAAGCATAGTTATAAGAACTTTGTTGATTACTTCAACCTAGCCATTAGCTTGTGGATAATAGGGCGTTGAGTTATCATGGAGAAGACCCAACTTTTCAGTAATTTCGGACATCATAAAATTCCTCAAGTGGCTACCGTGATCAGTGACGATAGCTTGGGGAACACCAAAATGAGCTATGACATGATTAAAAAGAAACAATGTTCCAGTCTTTCCAGTGTTGTCAAATGTCGGCATCGCCTCAGCCCATTTCGTAAAGTAATCAACAGCTACATTGAGGTAACCATGCCCCCCGGCCGAGTGAGGGTGACATGTCATGAAATCGATGCCCCATTTCACAAAGGGACCAATTGAGACCACAGGGTGAAGAGGAGAAGGATGTGACCAAATTTTCTGATTGTAAGTTTGGCAGGCATGGCATGTCTGAAAAACAATAATGCAGTCGTTAAACAAAGAAGGCCAAAAATACCATGCACGTAAGATCTTCTGGGGAGTAGCATACCTAGACATATGACCACCACATGCTATAGAATGGCAGACATTCAGATATTTCTCGGCTTTGTCAAATGTTAGACAACATTGAAAAACAAAGTCAATCCCCCGATAATAAAGAGTATCCCCGAGGATAATGTAGTGATGAGCTTGATAACGAATTCTATGCCAATCAGTACTAGATAAATTCAGTCGAAAAGTCTGGGTTTGGAGATATATAATGATATCCCCATACCAAAGATCATCAATGCTAATAAGGAAAAGAGATTCATCAGGTAATGAATCAACTGCTACATTTTCCATTGCAGAATGAGGAAAATCACATATCAACTCAGCAAAAACTAAAGACTTCTTAGACTTGGTGCGATTGAATTCCAAGTCAAACTCCTGGAGTATCACAATCCATTTGGAGTATTTTCCCCCTAGCAATTGACGTGTTAAAATATGTTGCATAGGGTTGCAATGAGAAATCACCGTAGTCTTGCGTGAGAGGATATAGTGCCGGAAGCATTGAACGGAAGCCAAAGCCAGTTTCTCGACATGTTGATACTTGATTTCAGTGGGCGTGAGACTTCGACTCAAGTAATAAATAACATGTTCATTGTGTGCATCATCCTCTTGGAAAAGAACCATGCCAATAGTGTACTCCGAGGCAGCAAGATAAAGGAAATAATCGCGACTGTAATCAGGGGGAAAAAGAAGTGGAGCTCGTGTGAGGGATAACTTCAAAGATTCAAAAGCATTGTTGGCAATGGTATCCCAGACAAACTCAGAATCCTTCTTTAATAGCCGCGTAAATCCACGAGTTATCTCAGCGTAATTTGGGATAAAGAGATGAAGAAAGTTTACTTTCCCCTAAAAACTTTGCAACTGACAAAGTGTAGAAGGAGGAGGGAGATTAAGAATCACCTCAACCTTTAAAGGATCCACCCGAATCCCTTGACGTGAAACAATAAAACCTAGAAGACGACCAGATTCTACGCAAAAAACGCACTTATGAGGATTTAAACGTATACAATAGAAACAATAGCGAACGAAAATGGACCAGAGGTGGGTAGGGGTATCGACTCTACGCATAGAATGAGTGGGTAAATCATCCAAATAGGGTTGAACGATATGCTTGATATCATGAAAATCATAAGACATAGCGCGTTGAAAAGTTGCGCCTACATTCTTAAGACCGAAAGGAAGTTTCCGATAGGCAAAGGTACCCCAAGGACAAATAAAATAAGTCTTATGTTGATCCTTAGGAGCAATGTTAATTTGATTATAGTTGGAGAAACCATCCATGAGGGAGAAGATTTCACTTCCGGCGCAGTCATCGACAATTTGATTGACGAAAGGGGTAGGAAATTTGTCTTTTGGACAAGCTTTGTTGATATCCCTATAATCAACGCATACACGAATGGTGCCGCCTTTTTTTTCAATCGGGACAGGATTGGAAACCTAGTCTGTGAGAGCCATCGGATAAATAAAATTGACTTTCATAAGTTTCTCAACTTCGAGCTTGATAGTAGCTGCTTTACGCGGGTGAACTAGACGAAGGCGTTGTCGGATAGGTTTAGCTCCAGGGTATGTATTTATCTCATGTACAACAATTGCAGGGTCGATACCTGGCATCTCTTCGGAGCTCTAGGCGAAGATGTCACAAAATTCTTTGAATAGAGATGTATAGGTGACTATTTCGTCTGGGGAACACGAAGCTCCAATATGGACATTTTCAACAATCCCAGGTTTAATGGATATGTCAATGGGAATCGTGGGCGAGATATTACTTAATTTCCCTTCAAGAAACACATTGTGTGCAGCCTCAGGAACCGTCGAGATGACAACAACGGTCGACAGAGTCGAAATCCGTTGATAGTTCTCAAGAGTATGTTTCTCCAGAAAAAGGATAGAACAATGATTCCCATCGTCCCAAGGGGTGTCTTCCATGATAGACATGATCATCTCGTCAGTGGGAAAAATAACACAAAAATGATCGGGAGACAACTTATCAAGAGAGGGTGTAGAAGGTGTGGCCGATTGAATAGCCTGGTAGGTGGATTCAACTGGACTTAACAACATTTCGTCGTTGAAACGAAGATGATCTCCAGGGTCAGGGACTATCCAAGGGTCGTGAGACACAGGAAGTTCGTGAGACACTGTGGAGATCATGTTGATAGAAGAAAATGACGGGTGTGGAACATCAGGCGGTGGAATGGGGAAAGTACCCATTAACGAGGAGTCCTTTAAAAGGCCTACACCGACATTCTCATAACCCTGTGGGGTTTTAGAAATAAATGGTACGTTGCCAGTACGAGTATCAAAATTGAAGAAGGCAAGTTGGTCAACGGTGACAACCTTTCCTTGGTGAGGGAAACGTACTACACAGAAAAGTGTCGACACAACGGCGTGCATGGAATATATCCAGCTACGGCCAAGAAAAATATTATAATCAAGAGGAGCGTCAAAGACTTCCACTTCAACTTGGACCATTTTGCCTTCTAGCATGATGGAAAATGAAGGAAGGACACCGTAAGTCTTAAAACTGGAGCCATTGAAGGCTTTAAGAGTGTTCTGGGATTCATTCAAAGGAGGAGAGCCAATGGATTTCCAACAGGCCAAATACATAACACACGTCAAGGCACCCTCATCGATAACAGTTCGACAAATGTTCTTGTCAGAGACAACAACTTGGATCTGGAATGCAAGTTGAGGGGTTAACCTTGGAATGTGATCTTCCAATTCAATGACTATCAAATTCGTATCCATTGGGTCAATTCCACCAATATCCTTCAATAAGGCCTTCCGCTGTGTAGGACAAGTCTGAAGGACTTCAAGGGTTGACATTCCATAAGGTGCTTGGGCCAGATCTTTAACAATGTTTTAGTTCTAGGCCGCATGAGCATGAGGATTGAAAGCCAATTTTCGAACAACGCCCTTTGGGGGGGGGTCGCAGAACTGTGTCAAGGCTTGGTCGCTCGATATGAAGAGGACCGTTAGTAGGTGGAATCGTTGGAGAGGGTTGTACCAAAGAAGGGGGTAACTCATCAACCTTCTCCTTAAAAGGGGAATAATCTTTGGCTCGAGTAGTGAGCGCAACGTTGTTTTTCTTAGAATCACCAGTACACATGAAAAAATATGATGTGGTAGAAGAAGAGGGTTGGTTGTGGATGACCAACGGAGATTTTTGTTGAGACGGTAAGGGTTAGGACAAGACAGCTGATGTAGATGGTTTTGGAGCTCCTTGAAGGAACTTAGTGACCTTGACATGTCATGGACAATCCTTCGTGTAGTGATCATCACCATAGATAAGGAAAGGGTATCGTGGTTTGTGCTTATACCGATCGTCAACAGGAGTGGTTTTAGTCTGCTCTGTTTGATTAGTATTTTTTCCCTTCTTATTCTTACTTCTCCCTTTTTTAGATTTGTTTTTTCCGGCTGGGGTAGATTGAACGTCATTTACCTCAGAAGTCTTGCCGGTGGGAGTACTAGGAGATAGAGCATTTTGAACATTAGAAGAAGCAGATTTAGGTTTTGTGTTTTAAGTGGAATGTGATTGAGCTTGGGCAGTACCAATCACACCATCAGCCTCATGCAAGGCAGTTGGAGCAGTTGAAGTGATGGAAGTATTAGGATGAGGTAAATTAGGCAGTAAATCATAAAGGGTTCCTGTTTGCGAATAAACGAGGTCAAGATATTGAGCACGACTTATAGCCTACTCTTCCATGACTACACCACCCATAGCAATCTCCTTACCGATTTCGTTCACAAATGATTTTGTAAACCATTCAGCCAACAACTGATCGGGGAGCTCAAGTTTAATGAGACGTCGTCTCCTTCGCCACTCATGGATATGATCAGATATATGAGTGCCTTTGCTTTGTTTGAAGGAAGTCAAAATCTCAGTCCTCGTATCATAACGGATCGGTAACTGGTAATGCGTAAGGAAAGCCATAGATAAGGTGTTAAAATCAGAGAAGAAACCTCGTGGAAATTCAATATACCACTTCGCAGCAGAACCGGTAAGGGTTCGTTGAAAAAGACGTAAACAAATAGAGTCATACATCAACGATTTGGATGAAAACCATAGGTGAAAAGTCATAACGTGATTATTTGGGTCCTCTCCCACTTTTTCATCGAATTTAGGAATGTCTGATGGAATCTTGGCTGGGATAACTGGCCATTGGGGAGAGTGACGAATAGGACCATTTAAAATCCTTGACAAATCTGGAAGATCCAAAGTGGAAAGAAAAGGTAACTGTCGATTCACCTGCGGATACTGGTGGATTTGGGGAGGAAGACGTGTCGGCAAACCAGTAGGACCATAAGCAGTCTGCATATAATGTGAAGATCCAGGCATATTCGGTGGTGGTTGAATAGGATAGTAGCTCATCGGATTATACCCTGGAATAGGGGCTTGTGTTTGAGCATTCGACCCCCAAATGGGATTAAATGATCCTGGATAAGGTTGGCCCATGCTAGGGGGTGTCACTGATGCAGTTGGTAACTACTGCCCCCCAGTCGATTGAGAAGGATTTTGTATCAGTTGATTCCAATACTGGGCCAAGGACAGAGGTATGTTCTGCCCATAAGGCAGGGTTACCCCTCCCATGGAAGGTGGTGTATCAATTGAGGGAAATGTTCCAATTGGCATTTTCCAACTGAGAGGGCGTTGAGTTATACTAACTTGATGAGATTTTCCACCAACCCGAAGTTGATAATCTGGAGTGAATGACGGAATAGCACCACTACGATTAGGATTGCCAATAGAAGATGAAGAAGGTCCTCCAAAAGGAAATTGAGGGAGTGTTGGAACAAAACCGGGAAGAAAGTGACCAAAAGAAGAAGGACCATTAAGAGAGTTTGATGGAGTGTGTGAGGTAGTAGGAAAGGTAGCATTCAATGCACGGTATCCAGGTGGTAGTGTCAGATTGACATTGGGCGTTCACGGTGTGTTGATAGGAGCAATAATAACCACAGTAAAACCGGTTGGAACACTCGAAGTAGTTGCAAGATGGGCCATTTTGGCAGGGACAGTAAAGTGATAAGTGGTAGTCAATGGTACTGTCTCTAAATTAGAGATTTCGTAAATTACAGGTGGATTAATCTTAGAAATCACAGGGGAACCTAGACCAAAAAGGTCTCGTCGAAAAACACCTGTAGACCAAAAATGATCTTGGCCTTCTATACCAGGAAAGGGTCCAGTCAGAGATCCAGAATACACAACAATTATGTCTCCAGAAGAGTCTGCTCGCATAAAATGTCTCTCAGAATCGGGGTTAAGTCGAAAGTCCTCTCGAGTATTTGTAATTCGAAAACATTCTAGAGAGTCAGTGCATTCCACTTGTGGGGTGGTGATGACTGGGACTTCACTCTACCGAGGAGAGCCTCCAGGTGTGCTTGTAGGCAAGGGTTGTGAACCTTCCAGATGATCTGGAGATAAACCTTTCATTCTACGAGAATGACATGGAGGAGCTATTGTAAACGAGCAGCAAACTTTGTGAATAAAATCATATGGTCAACTTCAAGAAACAAACAACATGCGCTAGTAAACAAAATCTAGGAAGCAACACCAAGAAAACAAGACCTTCTAATTTCGAAGCCACTAGCTGGTGATGAAATCCAACGTCGTAACAACGAGACGAGAAGGGGCGGGGCTAGGGTGGAAAAGTTACGCTGACGACCTGCTTAATGGACTTACACCCTAGTGCAATCTCCCACACATAATCATGGGTATACCCTCCAAGGTAATTTGATTGCCAGACTGGCGTCTAGAATTCGCTATAGCTTATCTAAGGGTACACTTTGACCTCAAGGCAATGCCCAGGCTCAGTTTGCTGGGTAAATTTAAAATAACACTCATCATTACTTGATGCTAGGTGTAAATTAAGACTTTACACACCCGCTCTAAGGAATCATCGTTGTGCATGCATTTAAGAGACAATCCAAAATGATAACTATGAAATCGTTGTACATAATTAAGAGACAATCCATAAAATAATATGAAATCGTTGTTCATATAATTAAGAGACAATCAAAAAATAATATGAAATTGCTATGTATATAATTAAGAGACAACCCCAAAAATAAATATGAAATCGTTGTGTATACGATCCAGAAAATGAATATGAAATCGTTGTGTATATAATTAATAGACAACCCCAAAAATAAATATGAAATCGTTGTGTATACAATCTGGAAAATGAATATGAAATCGCTGTGTATATAATTAAGAGACAATCCAGAAAATGAATATGAAATTGATTTGTATTATTACAATTCACTACAATGCTATAAACATCGCCAGATACAAACTCTACATCATTTGTAAGTTAACTCGAATACAAATAGCTATGAAAAAGTTTGTTGTGTGAATTCACTATTTATACCGAATCAAACAATAATTTGCAGACCATTAGGTATGGATGGAATGGGTACTGGTACAGATTAATTTACTGAGTCACTAAATTTCAGTCGCAATCGATCAAGGTAGATTCACCGAGTTTTAGGTGCTAAACACAAGCTAGAAGTATAAAAAGGCAGAGTTGAAAATTGGGGATGGGAGTGATAACCAGGGCATAAATACTCAACACTAGAAGGTGCAAGGACCATCATCAGGATCAACCGCCAAGGGAGCCGATGGGCCAGAACGTCCGTTGCTCATCATCCTTGCACAAAAAAGCAGGGCATTGAGATCCATTGGTCTTTTAACGCTAAGGCGATGACCATAGATCAGGATCCTGGGCGACTCCTCAGGCGAGGACTGGTGATATAGGAACGAACGCTATACAACATCAAGGTCACAATCAACACCTCAGGGTGGTCACGACATGTGGTAAACAAGGTCAGAGGAGACGACAACCAAGGAGCTATGCTAAGAAAATATCAGCTATCAATCTAAACACCCAATCTACTTACATAATCAACATGAAGATCCAATCATAAAACCTACAACATTCTACCATTCAAACTAAGAAAGCGTATCGTTGCCTATTCGCCTTCGATTGGCGTCCCACGCTCCATGCAACTCTCACTCACCGACCGTCGAGACCTCACTAGTACCTCCCAGCCAATGCTAGGGGTACTCTTCTTCCCCCTTAGCCCCCCGAGATGCAAAGGGGCCACACACACTATCCAGAGGTTTTGTCTAGCTCTCAGCCCACCTCGCAAGGCTGATCTACCACGCCTCTGCATCCTCAAGGTCCAAAACCTTGCACACTCAGTAAAACCAAGTCAATAGCACCTATCTATGTCGATGTGGTAAAACAACATGTCATCAACCATAACGCCTTATAATCAAAATCAAAAGTTTTAATAGCATAATAATCCGGATCACTTGTGAGCAAGTGTCCTCAAAGGATAAGTTGGCTTAGTGTGCCAGAGAGGGATGTTACAGTCTCAATGGTACTAGTTGCTAAGACCATGGTTTTAAAAAATTTATAATTTTAACTCTCAAAAAAAGGTGTTCTCTTGGTAGCACCAATTTTCAATTTAGGTTTTGATTTTAAGGTTTTTGTTAGCAACAATATGTGTTTCTAAGGCCATGGTTGAAAAATGTTGTAATTTTAACCTCGAAAAAAAAAGGTTCTAGCAATAGTACCTCTTTTTATTCAATGGTTGTTTTTTGTGGTTTTGACACCAAAATATGGGGTTTAGGGCTAGAGTTCTCATTTTTAGGCCACAATTATTGTTAAATAAGTAACTATGTTCTTAATGAAAATTACGGGTCATGGTAAGAGATTGAACCCACTGAAGTGGAGATATTGTATGTGGTAGAAAAATCCATGGTATCCATGTGTAGTGGATGCGACACATGTTTACTGAGGTTGACTTGGTGACTAGATGGAACAAGAATCTAGTGAGTGGGATCAAGGGTAGTTTGAAAGTGGGGGGATATGGATAATGGTGAGTGTAATGGAAAATTGATTTTCATATAGAAAAAAGGTGGTTATACTGCAATGATGTATTTTGTTTTAATATAGGTTCCTTCGAGGGTAGGGCAGGGGTGCCCCTGGCCACTATGATCAACAAAAGTGAATATACCATGGTTGGGTGAAGAAGGTTATAGAAATTAGAGAGCATAGTACAAAGGTTATTAGCATGAAATAAAAAGGTGTGATATTGGTACAAGTGGTAGTTGGGGTGCTTTTGTAGCCAAGATGGGTCTGAGGGTGGTGGTGGCCCCAATTTTATTATCGTTTCCCCTAATTGTCTTTTACACACATGGCTTATTTAAGGTGTTGGGTACCTAAGGAATATATAAGGTCACAAGTGATGAGACACTCAAAGGTGGTATGCAATTAAAGGCTAAGTGAATTGGGCATATTACTGGTAATGCTAATTTTTTATTCAGGAGTTGACTTTAAATTTTTTGTTGCAATGTTAAGGAAATGGCTCATAAAATGTTGTAATTTTAAGCCCCTCATAAAAGGATGCAACTGGTAGCACCACTTCCAATTTTGTGATCGATTAATGTTTTGGTTGCAATGGTACAAGATGCTAAAATTGTGGTTTCTAACAATTTGTAACTTTATATTTGAAAAAAGGTTGCTATTGGTAGCACCACTTTTTTATTTAGGGGTTGATTTTAAGGTTTTTGTTAGAAACAATATGGGATTCTAAGGTCATGGTTGAAAAATGTTGTAATTTTAGCCTTTAAATATAAGGTGCTAGAAATAGCACCACTTTTTTATTTGAAGATTGTTTTTTGTGGTTTTGATGGAAAATTATTGGATTTTAGGGATAAAGTTCTCATTTTTAGGTCATAGTTCTTGCTAAATTGGTAACTATGGTCTGAAAGAAAATGAAGGGTCATGGTAAGAAATTGAAACCACCGAAGTGAATATATTTTATTTGATATCAAAATCCATGGTATCTATGTGTAGTGGATGCAAGACATGTTGGATAAAGTTAACTTGGTGATTGGATGGCCCAAGCAACTAGTGAGAAGGATCAAGGGTAGTTATAAAGTGGGGGAAGTTCTAGATAATGGTGATTGTAATACTAAAATGTCTTTCATAGAGCACACAGGTGGTTAGTGTTGAAGAGTAACTTACCTATGGATAAATAGATCCTCTCACTGACCTTATTATAATCAGTTATAGACAACGAAATAGAACACCATGGATTAAGCCTAGATCTAAAGCATTGTTATAACCCTAAATTGCACCAGACATGCATACCTGACATCAGACCATCTTACTTGCTATTTTTTCCAAGCCATCATTCAACTCTTCTGAAAAACCATTTCTTTGAAGATGTACGTGCCCTGCACCACTGCTTCCTGCGTACATATGCTAGTTGCACCATTACAACCCACGTACCCTCACAAAAAAGCGCAAAAATTAAAAATTGCAAAGGGATACAAGTTTTTGGGTCATTACCTAACCATTTGATCTCCCATAGCCAGTCACCACAACCGTTAGTATATTTTTAGCCTATAAAAGAAGGTGTTGGGGTCCCATTCCATAGGAATCATGAGAGAATATAAAATATTCCCATTTCAGTATTCCCCCTTTGCCCCAATATTTTGCAACCACATTGTGAGTTTGAGCCATAATTCATTTTTCCTCCATTGCAAACCCTTTCCATTTCCCTTGTAAGGAATTTTCAAACAGATCCTTATAAATCATAAATTAAAATAGAGAAATGCTAACCTAACCTTAAACCATTCATTATTCATCATAATAATCCAATACATATTCAACATATTAATATTTATGAGCAGATCATAATAAATTACATAACACATCAGAATAATGAAAATACATACCTATAACTGATGCTAATGATGTCCTTCAACTCTGCCTGATGCTCTGCCCAAAACCGTCTAACCTCCCAGCCAACTAAGAACAGATCCTCTCTGACTCCCTAGCTCCAGGATTCCTGGCCCTTGAGCCCCAAACTCCTAGCAATAGGTGCCCCCTATCTCAGTCTTACAACAATATTCTCCAGCCAAAAACCAGTAATACAGTCTTCCAATCTCCCAAAAATTAAAATGCCCAATACAATCTCCAATATCAAAATAATGCTCTCTCCCTCCAAAGTCCAAAATTTCCCCCTCTCGAATGTTTTTCCCCCTCATATACTCCTTTCCCCCCTTTCTCATCCACCGCCTTCTCCCTTCATTAAGAATCACCCACCTTATACCTCCATTCAATGCCAACCACCTTATCCCCTTCTCTTTAATGGTTCCATCAATCGATACAAAATAAGAATTAATAATTTATTAAACTAGATTTTATTAAACATATATTTAATCATTAAATTAATTAATTAGTTAATTAAACCAATTCATATTTAACAAATATTTATACAGGACAATTATTTAATTAATTATTTAAACAAATATACATTAAAAAATTAATTAAACGATGACAATTGATTAAATACTTAGGGTTGTTACATACACCCACCCTTCAGGAAACTTCATCCTGAAGTTAAGGTATTTTATGATACAAAGGAAAAGACACATGGTTCACACATTCATATCAAATAACTGACATTCTTAGTAAGTAAGCCAAGAAAACTCATACATACTAGTGTACATGTACAAGAAATGCATGTGTATCTAGTACATACAAGTCTCGTGCATGTACTAATAACAATAACTATCACCCTTATAGTAATTTATGTATGAATCCAATCCAATCAATAACACTATTCATTTTATAAAAGATAATAAACCAATGAAATGTTTGTGAATTCACTTAATTACAATAATCTGGATCAACAATTTTATTTAGACAATTGTAGTTTAGTTAAGTAATTATGAATATACATATATACACATTTTCTTTTCAGAAGGAAAAACAATAAATTCCACCATAAGGCATATCTCCATATACTCTCAACTATTTCTACTCATTCTTCCTCCCTAACTTACTTCCATCTTCCATTCCTATCCTTCCTCTGATAGACTATCTTAGAGCATCAACTATATTTACCTAACTCCAAGTAGAACTCGTAAGAGGAAGTGTCACTATCTTGAGCAAGCTTCCCCAGCAAGCAACTGACAGTCATCATCACACGTCTAGGGGAGTGTGAGCTAACACCGTCCTTCCATGGCTCCAGGTTTCATAGGATACACGGTGGGAAATGCCTCCACCCCTCCTAACAGGACTAGGGTCCACACCCTATAATGGAATATACAGTGGCACCGTGTTGCTAGGAGTTTTGTCATCGTTTATTCTGTTTTGGGAAGTTTCACCTCCTAAAATTCTGCACTGGTCCACATATCATAGAAATTTATCCAAACCAATATAATTTCACATACAAAGATTCATACCATATTGTTTCTTGGCCAGTGGTCATTGTAATGTTTCCCAAAATTCCCAACAAAAAAAAAAATAGTTTTACCGTGCTTATAACATACTCATACCACAATTGTATAGTGCTTTGATAAAAGCCTAGTTGTTTATTATCTCACCCTTAAACATAATATGATGCATTTTACTCCTTACTGCATCATTGAAAAGGGGGTTTGGACTTAAGACTGTTAGAATTAATTCACATACCTGCATATATAATATTCTTGTTGTGTAACATAATCATACTTCGAAGGATATCCTTTAACCTTGTCTAGTGTGACTACAGGACTTGTACAAGTCTATTGGGATACTTACATGGAACTTTAGTGGCTACTTTGTGACATATTTAGGTCTCGATTCCTATTCCAAGTGGGTTTGATACAATCTTTATTCTTCTTTGAGTGTAATATATAATGATTAGGAGTTAGAGCGACCACTCTAGTTTTGTAAGTGCAGAGTGTCTTTGTATATGCATAGTCATTGTGAGGTATGCATAGAACTGGCATTAGGTGGTTAGGGTTTTTTCAAAGGTACACACTGTTCTTTCCTAAACTGAAAACAAAGTTGGAGTGACTAGTTTCAGATGCGACTTTCTAGTCCGTCAACTGAGCGTTAAATGGAAAGAAACACATACAAGGATTAAACCAAAGTCTCAACTGGTTTTCGTCCTCATTCATTAACTGGTGATGTGAAATATAGGAGCAAAAGTTGTGTATTAAATAGGGTCCTGACTGTTACATTAAAATTTCTCTGTAGAGCCTTTCCTCGGCCTCCCGTTCGACTTGCGTTCCCATCGATTTTTTTCCACCTTGCCCTAATCACATGGTTATGTTTTTACACTGTCTCTCTCATTAAACTAGGACATGTACTCTCATGGATAGCATTCAACGTTCTCTTGGGTTGTATGACTTGGTGGTAATCCCGTATTTCCCATGATACTTTTACCACTTCTGGCGTTAGACTCAGGCATCGATGGAGTTACTTGCTCTGTGTGGGAGGGAGTCGTCTATCCACCTCGCTCTTAACCTGGTAATTTTATTTGAACCCTGTTATAACGCTTGTGTATTATGGTTGTTTAGGTAACTATTGGCTAAAACATTTAATGAAGTTTTGACGGTCTTCGTTGTTCTGTGAGGTTCCCATATAAGATTTTGTAGACTTGGAATAGTTTTTCCCATGTTTTCAGTCGGTTTAGTTAGGGTATGATTCCCTATGGAACGATCTCCTGTTTTTCTCCAAAT
The DNA here is from genome assembly GCA_000966675.3 of Picea glauca. NCBI lineage: Eukaryota > Viridiplantae > Streptophyta > Pinopsida > Pinales > Pinaceae > Picea > Picea glauca. Next base: position 242,648 of record JZKD02S1750526.1, read on the forward strand.
TCCTCTAAATTGTCCACTAGTTACCAGGTCTATCTTATTAGCTTGGAATAATGGAGGTATTATAGAACGAAACATTTCTTTTTTCTCGACCAGTTATTCTTACATTAGTCAGGAAAATTACAGTGGTAAAATACTTTTCTTCGGGGTTTCATCATTTGGAACGGAAAAGCTACATACATTTATATCTCCATGCCTAGATCCTACTTAGGAGAACCCGGGACTGGAGATGTCTTCTTGGTCAGTAGTTCCCAATTATTTTCCTATACTGCGTCGGGTATTTTATTTTCGGAACAAGGTCTCCCTAAAAAACCCATCACTTTGGAGTCCTGTCATGACCCTATTTCTATTATTCTATTTCTAGATTCTATACCCTTTTTTTTGGCGTATACAAAAATACTGGCCTCCATTCAAGGTGGATTCTATCTGCCGAATAAGTTTTGAAAAAGGAAGAAAAGAGGTTGTCTGTGTGTCATGAATTATAGTCTGTGGTTAAATTGGAAGCATTTGTTTCCTTTCCAGCATATTGATTCTATCTGTGGGCATAAATTAATAGAGATAATAGTTCTATCTTAATTTTGAGAAAATGTTTTTCTTTCGCCAAAAGACATTCAAACAGTAATATTCCTTAGGTCAATAAGATTTCATGTTGCACCGTGATGATTTCAAGATCTGGTTGAGTAAGTCTCTGAATTACTTTATAAAATATTGCATTTCTTTGAGAGAAAGATTTAGTCTCTGCATTAGTTTATAGATCACATTTCTTTGAGAACAATATTTCGATTATTATCTAAGGGTGGGGCCCTATTGTATGAAAGGGTACCCATTAGGACTCTATCATCCCATATCCCCCTTTTGAGCCACCAAAAAGAGCTTCAACAGTGCCTCGAAAGGAAAGGCGACCTCCATCCCTCGAGTTAAGTATAGACTCTTAATTATTTCTATGGCAACTTTATTTCTCTTTCTTCTGTTATGGACTCAGTTGTGCGTTTTTCAATGATCTTCTTGATTGCAAATTTTTATGTGGTTATTAATTTTAATCTCTATGTTTTCTTGTAGGGTCTCTTCCCCTCTGAGATTCCCAGCTTTATGAGGGCTTCGGAACCCATAAGAGGTATTCAATTTCCAAGATAGGGCTTTATTGAGATCAGGCAACAACAGTGTTTAGCCTAGGACTACATTTTACAAATCTTATAGTCAAACGAATGACTTTATCTTTGTAATTGGTTTATTAGAAATAAATGGAAGGGACTTCCATTATTTTAACGCCTGATAAAAAAGATTCCTATCATGGTTGGGTGCAGACTATGTACTGTTGTTTTGATTTTGGAACTTTAATCATGGCAAGTATGATTATACACATATCTCTCCATGAAGGATTCCTCTTACTTGTATAGAAAAAATAATAATACTTGGTTTGCGAAGTCCTGATATATATACTTTGGGTATTATTACAGTCCCGACCTGATATATACTATGATCATTATTTACAGTTCTGAATATGAAAGATTTACTTGAATTTCGCCATGTTATCTATAAGAATGGTCCAACGGTATGAGTCATTGGATTTTTTCCTTTAGAGAAATAGAAATGTTAGATACAATCGTTATTTGTTAATAGGGTTTGGAAATTTCGTTTTTATCGTCTTATATAATAGATAAAAAGGGTTCCAGACTTTCCTAAATTTCAGATTCGCCAAACTTTATGCATCTGACATTTCATTTGCATGTGGTTGATGCATAATTTTGGTCAGCATATGATTCATATCATACATGGAGAGACATATATAATATTAACTATTTCTGTTGTAAATAGTCAACTTCAGTTTTGTTGTACAGATTCCCAAATATATATATATATATATATATATATATATA
>JZKD02S1750526.1:244531-294647 GCA_000966675.3 Picea glauca
TATGTAGCATATATAGGTATATTTTCCTATACACATATTTATGAAAAACCTTTCATAGAGGGGGTATTTATTTTTCTTTTGAACTTACTAGTACATGAGTTGAGACTCATAGGTATACTATAACTAGCTATAGAAATATAACTATTCATAGATGATGGTATACTTGATCCCAATTGCATCATGCATAGGATTTGTCTACTCAACATAATTAATTAAAAGTGTGATTTAGCCTAGAGGTTATCCTATTACAAGAATAATGAAATTCTGCAGGAATAGTTCTTCTCGTTAATACATCCAATGACACTAGAATTTACTCAGCATTATGTTCCAGCAAAAATAATCCATTCCTAATTGATGAATAGGAGGTATTGGGTCAATTTCTAATCACAACAACGTTTGACCAAGGTCCATTCATAGAAATAACTAAAATGTAGATCTATCAATGATCATAATATTTAACCAAAGACATAGTAGAATAACTTATCTGAATCAATTTGCACGAAGACAAAGGGAACAACCACATTCCTCCCAACTATAGAATAGGGCAACCAAATCCCTTGTCCTATTCACCCCCTAGCCTGACCATGAATCCATGAGGGAAAACTTGGAATTTCCTCTTCAACAATGTCTTCCTCTATCAATAATCTTCTCCTTGCCTCACACTCAACAAGTAGTGTTCATAAAAACAAGTGACCAGGAATATTATGTCCCAGCATACTTGGCAGTGTCCTGCCTCCTCACATATGATATTTATCCAGACCATATTTTTGCCTAGGTCTTTTTCCCTCTCTTGGGAATTTTCACAGCTTTTTAAATCCCTGATTTTCAGGGGCTGCCAATGGCCAAATATCTAATTTTCCACTTGTAACAATTAACCCAGATGTAGTTCCAACATGTTCCCCACTCATGGATTCATAATCAGCTGATTTTTAACATAGTTGTTCCATTTGTCCTCCTACAATCAATATAAAATATTTTTTTTTCATACAAGTGTCATAGTCAAATAGTTAGTTGGGTCAAATCAGATCTCTTCCTAACAGTCATAATAATTTATTACAATTATCAAATTCGAAATTCAGAATTGCCATAAATAGAAAAAAATTTCCAAATTTGAATTTACTAAAAACGAAATAATTTTCTAACAAATTTTTAAATTTCAAAAATACTTTATTTTTAGGGATGTCACATCCTTTCCCCCTTCAATAAAACATTGTCCTCAGTGTTCGTCCCTTTTTTGGAACAATAATGGATGAGATTTCTGCAAATCTCCCTCCAACTCCCAAGTGGCCTCCTCAGGACTAAAGTGCTTCCATTGCACCTTTACCTGAGCGACGAATCTATTCCAAAGTACTATTTCTCTCCAGTCTATAATACACAGGGGTTCCACCTGGAACTCGCCTTCGGGTTCCACCTGTACCAAGTTCCAATCAATCATATGAGTAGGGTCATGAACATACTTTTTCAACAAAGAAACATGAAACACATTATGAATTCTTAGATTAGCTGGGAGTGCAAGTTGGTATTCTACGGCTCGAATTCGAGTTAGTATCTCGAAGGGCCCACAAAAAATGGGTTCCAGCTTGGCATACTTCCCTAACTTCAATGAAACATTTTGGGCTTTGACCTTCAAATACACATGGTCTCCCACTTGAAATTCCAAGTGTCTTTTTTTTTATTTGCATAGCTCTTTTGTCTATCCTGTGTTTCTTTTAAGTTCTGTTGTACCTTCCTTACCATGTTCTCCATTTCTTGGAGCATCTCTGGTCCAACCATGAGTCTGTCAACCGAGTTATCCCAGCTAATTGGAGTCGTACACTTTCTACCATATAGTACCTCGAAAGGGTTTAACTTAGCCAAAGTTTGGTACCCATTGTTAGATGCAAATTCTTCCAAGTGTAGATAGTCTTCCCACTTGTTCGGTTTTGTTTTTACGTACATGTGGAGTATATCCTCTATGATTTGGTTTGTCCTTTCGGTCTGTCCATCCATTTGTCAATGATAACTTGTACTGAAATTAAAATTAGTATTTATCCCTGCAAACAATTCCTTTCAAAAAGAGGATGTGAATTTTACATCTCTATCTGAAATCACCATGTGTTGAAGTCGAACATGGTAGAAACCACTTGATTACCGGTCTTTGATGAAATCGTTAACAAGTGCAAGGGAAATTACCATTGATGTCAATGACTCCCAAGGTACCCTAGTACAATCCATCGAGTGTGACTGAATGAGTTTAAGTCGGACATCTGATGGAATATTTCGATCAGGGGTCACTGATGTAAACCCATTGTCGAAAGCGAGGAAACCTACGATTGAGGCATGCAAGCTCCAGGGTACCAAAGAATTTCTAAGTCTTGATTCTGGATAATGAGTTGAAGTTGACGGAACAAAAATCGTCACAGGAGGGCCGTGATGTATCCCCCATCAATGACATGAAATGAGTAACATATTTTGAAAGTGAAACATAGTAGGACTGGACACAGGGAAGGCCGACACGAAAAGAATGGACAACTGCAGATGGCCGACTCAATATAGGTTTCATATGGACTTCTCTTGAACATATGAACGACATGACCAATGATTTGGCAACATTGACTCAAAGACAACACAGGGAATGACCTTGTAGCAAATCGAATAAGAGGCAAATGGATTTCCCAAACCGGCTTCAAATGATGAATAGGGGGTGTCATGTTCAAGAGCGACACTTACTGCCAATCAATATGAAGGTGAAAACATATCCCTTTCCCAAATTTTCCCCCACCATTTCTGGTGAGTACCTCTTTATTTTTACGCAAGCTTGAGGAGGATAACATATGCTTGTTGATGTAAGCTCATCCTTCAGATGAGTCCCTCAGAGTATTTTTAACGAACCCTAAGAAGGAGTTGTTCGGTCCCATCACGGGTCTGCCAATGTTTGTTTAACGAGTCCAGAGATAGAAAACTCGAAGGTTTTACATGATTATAGAGTCTAGAAAAAAACTTAAAAGAGAACTCTCTCAGTTCCTTTTTCATAAAATAGTCTGGACGAGACCGAAAAAGAGATAAATTATTTCTCATCAGACGCTTACTACAAATACTTTATCGAGTGTGAAAATAGCAAGGTCTCTCGACGATCTTTTCATGTTTAGAGAGTCTAAAAAAAGATTAAAGAGAACTCCAGGGGGGTTCTTTTTTCGTATAACCTTGTTGATCCCGAAAAAGTGATAAAAGTATGCTCGATCGCGTTCTCATGTATTTACGAGCGCAAGAACGGATAAAGACCACGCTCGAGGTTTTTATATAAAAACCATAAAAAACAATCAAAAACATGTGATGACAAAGAAAAATATGTCCATATCTCGATACTTGACCATTAAAGTTGTTATGCCTGCAAAAGGTTCACTCAACATGACATTAGGGATTAGGTTTTAATATATAAATAAACATAAAAAACCAAATGACGTAGTAAAAGTAAATAAAAATGAGTAAATACTCTTTTTACCACATCATTTTTACCTTTCCACTATTTGAGCTCCAAAAAACCCCTCTTTTACCCTTAGAGTTCGGTGTCGGATTGCAGGAGCTACAAGAGACCATTCAGCGAGCCGTCTGCGAAAGTGAGGTAGGCTCTTCGTCCTTAACACTTTCATGGTTTAATTTTTTAATTTCATTGGTTAGATTTTCATTTTTAAGTTGATTTTCCAAGCCCTACATGTCTGTTTCCATTCTTGCAGGTAGGCTATATGGGGCCTGCGAGAATGATGCATTCTCCCAGGTGGGCTTAAGGCCACCTGCGAGGTTCTCGCACTGTGCACATAGGGCACCTGTGAGAACCACAAGGCTCAAAAAAGTTTTTAAAATTTATCCAATGAAAGTGAATGAATTCATGAAAATAGTTTCTAATCTTCTTGTTGTGTCTCTTATGCAGATAATTAGCCATCAACATGGTGCTTGAATGACGCGAAAGGGAACATGAAGAAGATAATGCAATGGATGAAAATCATCCACCTACTATAGCATCTTTGAGAGACTGTGGGCTCTTGAAGTACTTTCACATCCTGGGCATGAGGGCCCAAGTCAGACTATTAGAGTACCTGGTGCGCATGTGGGACCCTGATCAACAGGTATTTCAGGTCGGGGTCCACACACTGTCCTTAGACATTGAGGACATTTAATTTTTGACTGGATTGTCCCGGCGGGGATACTATGTGAGTCTGACCGGTAGTAGAGGTGGTGGGCTACATATGAGTGAGTATTGTCGTATACACTACGTTCCCGAGGCTGAGAGAAAGAAAGGAAAAGTAGTGGTTTGGGGGGTACGAGATTTGACCCTCCGTACTATCCTATTCACTATAGCTTGGATGGATGGTAGTTCTTCTACTCACATGGCATTACAGAGTTACTTCCAGTATGCTATAGAGTGTACTGAGCCTTGAGTGTTCAACTGGGCAGATGCTATACTTCGCGGTATAAAAAAGAAATTGACCAAATGTAGGTGAGGTAACCTGAAGAAATTTGGGTATGGATCTTTGTTGGTGTCCTTCTTCCTCGAGAGGGTCCCATTACTGAGGTTGTAGGTTGAATGGAATATACCAGGTCCCAGGGATCCAAGGATGCTGAGATGGTGTCGGCTTATGGCCCGACACATAGCAGGACCAATCATCAAGTATGATGATACTTTCTTTGACTGGCTTAAACCATAGTTGTTGATGGTTGACGACTATGCTTATGCCAGCTTGAATTTCCCAGGAGATCCAGATTTAGAACTGCTCGAGGATGCTCAGTGGGGGGACCTTGGTAAGAAGTACACACATTTTCTCTTTTTAAATGTTTTTGAATTTTAATCATATTCAAATGATTTTGTTTTATATGTTCGTCTAAAGACTAAAAAAAAATTGTTTGTTGATAACACAGATGTTGGACCTTACATACCTCCTGGCACTTCTCCCATCCAGCGGCGAGGAGAGGTAGCGGTAGTGCTACAATATGCTGAGGATTATCAAGTGGTGGAACAGAATCTAGAGGGCCTGACTGCAGACATTCCAGACATGACTCTAGAAGAGGTTCCATGACGTGATCAACGTCATACTGTAGGGGTATTAGCATCTATGAGTCGACTGCTCCGTAGGGTTTCTCGAGCAGTCGTTTTTTACCATGAACGTCATCCATGATGTCACTTTGTAGAAGCTATGAGCTTCAGATTTTGACATTTTGGTCTTCGGACAAACTTTTTGTAAAAAAAAAATTTGATCATTATATATATAGACGACTTCTACCAGTTTACTTTATATTGTGTGAATATTGATGTGATTGATTTATAAATGATTCAAATGTCTGTCCAATAAATAATTAGCCAATGCATCTGTTAATGTATTTAGACATCTAGGAATATGTTGATATTCAATGTAATCAAAATGACGTTCCAAGAGGCAAATTCACAAATACACCCGTAACAAAGTAGGACTTAGAATGGTGTAAACGTTACTTAACTGTAGTACTATAAGCTACGAATCAAGGCGCACAACCAAATGATAGATTCCAAGCGAGATAACATCAACCAATAATTCAATAACGACGCTATACTCTGCAATGTTGTTGGTCGCATGGCCGAGACACACACCTCATAAGGAGACAAGTTTGTTTGTAGGGGCATAAATTTCCGATGCAGTGGAAGCAAGGTTTCGAATACTACGGCTAGCGCCATCAGCGAAGCCAATATAGGGTAGCAAAGACTCCTACATCTGAAAATAAAAAACAACGTCACATAAGGGCAGAGACCAGATAATGACCAAAGCAAACTATAGTAACACACAAAAAGTATGATACATTAAAAATACACGTACTTATGCATAGATGAATTTATGCATAGTATTTCTTCAAGTACAACCCATTCCTGGGTTCACTCAAAGGGATATCGTCGTAATATACCAACTCATACGCTCCTTTTTCCAAAACTCATCGAGCAATATAAGGACCTCACCACATGGGTTTGAATTTCCCAGCTCCTAACATATCTCGATCTTGTTCATAGAGAAGAACAAGATCACCTTCGGAGAAAACGCGAGGCTTGACATGCTTGTCATATTGGGCCTTGACACGCTTCTTCTGGGATTCTATTACTAGGGTGGCATCACGTCGAGTTTCGTCTAATCGCATAAGATACAAAAGACGTTCTTCCTCAGCAGAAGTGTTGGGTAGGAGTTCAATAGCTAGTTTCAAAGACGGTATCTTTCATTCGATAGGGAGAATAGATTCCACACCATAGACTAACCGAAAAGGTGTAAACCCAGTAGCGGACTTGACGGATGTCCGGTACACCCACAATGCCGAAAACAACATTTTGTGCCAACTTGTTTTATGAATCCCTATCATCCATCGAAGCATAGTTATAAGAACTTTGTTGATCGCTTCGACCTATCCATTAGCTTGTGGATAATAGGGCGTTGAGTTATCATGGCGAAGACCCAACTTTTCAGTAAGTTTAGACATCATAAAATTCCTAAAGTGGCTACTGTGATCAGTGATGATAGCTTGGGGAACACCAAAACGAGCTATGATGTGATTAAAAAGAAACAATTCTGCGGTCTTTCCAGTCTTGTCAAATGTCGGCATCACCTCGGCCCATTTTGTAAAGTAATCAATGGCTACAATGAGGTAACCATGCCCCCCTACCGAGTGAGGGTGACATGTCATGAAATCGATGCCCCATTTCGCAAAGGGACAAACTGAGACCACAGGGTGAAGAGGAGCAGGATGTGACCGAATTTTCTGATTGTAAGTCTGGCAGGCATGGCATTTCTGAACGACAATAATGCAGTTGTTAAACAAAGAAGGCCAAAAATACCCTGCGCATAAGATCTTCTGGGCAGTAGCATACCCAGACATATGACCACCACATGCTCTGGAATGACATTCATTCAGATCTTTCTCGGCTTCGTCAAACATTAGACAATGTCAAAAAATAGAGTCAATCCCTCGACGATAAAGAGTATCCCTGAGTATAATGTAGTGACGAGCTTGATAACGAATTCGTCGCCAGTCAGTACTAGATAAATTCGGCTGGAAAGTCTAGGTTTGGATATATATAATGATATCCCCATACCAAATATCATCAGTGCTAATAAGGAAAAGAGATTCATCGGGTAATGAATCAACTGCTACATTTTTCGTTGCAGAATGAGGAAAATCGCATATCAACTCAGCAAAAACTAAAGACTTCTTAGACTTGGCGTGATCGAATTCCAAGTCAAACTCCTGGAGTATCACAATCCATTTGGAGTATTTCCCCCTAGCAATTGACGTGTCAAAATATGTTGCATAGGGTTGCACTGAGAAATCACCGTAGTCTTGCATGAGAGGATATAGTGCTGGAAGCATTGAACATCTTGAACGACAGCCAAAGCTAGTTTCTTGACATGTTGATACTTGATTTCAGTGGGCGTGAGACTTCGACTCAAGTAATAAATAACATGTTCTTCGTGCACATCATCCTCTTGGACGAGAACCATGTCAATAGTGTACTTCGAGGCAGCAAGATAAAGGAAATAATCGCGACTGTAATCAGGGGGAAAAATAAGCGGAGCTCGTGTGAGGGATAACTTCAAAGCTTCAAAAGAATTGTTGGAAATGGTATCCCAGACAAACTCAGAATCCTTCTTTAATAGCCACGTAAATCCACGAGTTATATCAGCGTAATTTGGGATAAAATGACGAAGAAAGTTTACTTTCCCCTGCAAACTTTGAAATTGACAAAGTGTAGAAGGAGGAGGGAGATTAAGAATCGCCTCAACTTTTAAAGGATCCACCCGAATCCCTTGACGTGAAACAATAAAACCTAGAAGACGGCTGGATTCTACGCAAAAAATGCACTTATGAGGATTTAAACGTATACGATAGAAATGACAACAAATGAAAATGGCATGGAGGTGGGTAGGGTGATCGACTCTGTGCATAGAATGAGCGGGTAAATCGTCCAAGTAGGGTTGAATGATATGCTTGATATCATGAAAAGGATAAGACATAGCGTGTTGAAAATTTGTGCCCGCATTCTTAAGACCGAAAGGAAGTTTCCGATAGGCAAAGGTACCCCAAGGACAAATAAAAGCAGTCTTATGTTGATCCTCAGGAGCAATGTTAATTTGATTATAGCCGGAGAAACCATCCATGAGGGAGAAGATTTCACTTCCGGCGCAGTCATCGACAATCTAATTGATGAAAGGGATAGGAAATTTGTCTTTGGGACAAGCTTTGTTGATATCCCTATAATCAACGCATACACGAATGGTGCCTCCTTTTTTGCCAATCGGGACAGGATTGGAAACCTAGTCTGTGAGAGCCACTGGATAAATAAAGCCGACTTTCAGAAGTTTCTCAACTTCGAGCTTGATAACAGCTGCTTTACGTGGGTGAACTGGACGAAGGCATTGCCAGATAGGTTTAGCTCCGGGGTATGTCTTTATCTCATGTACAACAATTGCAGGGTCGATACCTTGCATCTCTTCGGAGCTCCAGGCGAAGATGTCACAAAATTCTTTGAATAGATATGTATAGGTGACTATTTTGTTTGGGAAACAAGAAGCTCCAATATGGACATTTTCAACAATCCCAGGTTTAATGGATATGTCAATGGGAATCATGGGCGAGATATTACTTAATTTCCCTTCAACAAACACATTGTGTGCAGCCTCAGGAACCATCGAGATGACAACAATGGTCGACAAAGTCAAAATCCGTTGATAGTTCTCAAGAGTATGTTGCTCCAGAAAAAGGATAGAATGATGATGCCCATCGTCCCAAGTGGTGTCTTCCATGAAATACATGATCATCTTGTCAGTGGGAAAAATAACACGAAAAGGATCGGGAGAGAACTCAGCAAGAGAGGGTGTAGAAGGTGTGGCCGATTGAATAGCCTGGTAGGCGGATTCAACTGAACTTAATAGCATTTCATCATTGAAACGAAGATGATCTCCAGGGTCAAGGACTATCCAAGGGTCGTGAGACACAGGAATTTCGTGAGGCACTGTGGAGATCATGTTGATAGAAGAAAATGACGGGCGTGGAACATCAGGCGGTGGAATGGGGAAAGTACCCATTAACGAGGAGTCCTTTAAAAGGCCTACACCGATGTTCTCATAACCTGGTGGGGTTTTAGCAATAAACGGTACGTTTCCAGTACGAGTATCAGAATTGAATAAGGCAAGTTGGTCAATGGTGACAACCTTTCCTTGGTGAGGGAAACGTACTACACGAAAAAGTGTCGACACAACGGCGTGCATGGAATCGATCTAGCTACGGCCAAGCAAAATATTATAATCAAGAGGAGCGTCAAAGACTTCCACTTCGACTTGGACCGTTTTGCCTTCTAGCGTGATGGACAATGAAGGAAGGACACCGTAAGGCTTAAAACTGGAGCCATTTAAGGCTTTAAGAGTGTTTTGGGATTCATTCAAAGGAGGAGATCCAATGGCTTTCCAACAAGCCAAAGACATAACACACGTCAAGGCACCCTCATCGATAAAAGTTTGACAAATGTTCTTGTCAGAGACAACAACTTGGATCTGGAACCCAAGTTGAGGGGGTAACCTTGGAATTTGATCTTCCAAGTCAAAGACTATCAAATTCGTATCCGTTGGGTCAATTTCACCAATATCCTTCAACAAGGCCTTCCGCTGTGCAGGACAAGTCTGAAGGACTTCAAGGGATGACATTGCAGAAGGTGCTTGGGCCATATCTTCAACAATGTTGTAGTTCTGGGCCGCACGATCATGAGGATTGAAAGCCAATTTCCGAACGACGCCCTTTGGGGGGGGTCGCAGAACTGTGTCGAGGCTTGGTCGTTCGAGATGAAGAGGACCGTTAGTATGTGGAATAACTGGAGAGGGTTGTACCAAAGAAGGGGGTAAATCATCAACCTTCTCCTTAGAAGGAGAATAATCTTTGGCTCGAGTAGTGAGTGCAACGTTGTTCTTATTAGAATCACTAGTACACATCAAAACATATGATGTGGTAGAAGAAGAGGGTTGGTTGTGGATGACCAACTGAGATTTTTGTTGAGACGGGAAGGGTTGGGACAAGACAGCTGGTGTAGATGGTTTTGGAGCTCCTTGAAGGAACTTAGTGACCTCGGCACGTCGTGGACAATCCTTCGTGTAGTGATCATCACCACAAATAAGGCAAGGGTATCGTGGTTTACGCTTATCCCGATCGTCAACAGGAGTGGTTTTAGTCTGCTCTGTTTGATTAGTATTTTTTCCCTCCTTATTCTTACCTCTCCATTTTTTAGATTTGTTTTTTTCGGCTGGGGTAGATTGAACGACATTTACCTCAGAAGTCTTGCCGGTGGGAGTAGCAGGAGACGGATCATTTTGAACATTAGAAGAAGCAGATTTAGGGTTTGTGTTTGAAGTGGAATGTGATTGAGCTTGGGCAGTACCAATCACACCATCAGCCTCATGCAAGGCAGTTGGAGAAGTTGAAGTGATGGAAGTATTAGGACGAGGTAAATTAGGCAGTAAATCGTAAAGGGTTCCCGTTTGCGAATAAACGAGGTCAAGATATTGAGCACGACTTATAGCCTGCTCTTCCATGACTACGCCACCCATAGAAATATCCTTACAGATTTTGTTCACAAATGATTTCGTAAACCATTCATCCAGCAACTGATCGGGGAGCTCAAGTTTAATGAGACGTCATCTCCTTCACCACTCATGGATGATGAAATCCAACATCGTAACAACGAGATGAGAAGGGGCGGGGCTAGGCTGGAAAAGTTACGTTGACGACCTGCTTAACATACTTACACCTTGGTGCAAGCTCCCACACATAATCGTGGGTATACCCTCCAAGGATCCCAAGTGAGTTTGGTCAACATCACTTCCAGGTACCGTGAAGACTTTCCCCTCCACAGTCACCTCGGGTAAGAACCTAGAGAGAAAGGCCACTAAGGACACCACCAACAACAATAAATCCTGGGGGAATAGTCGATAGTCCAAATCACATGCAAGGGCAGGGTATCTATCCTGAAATCAACTCAAAAGGATTCCACTCATCATTGTGGGTATACCTCCGTGTGATCCCCATAATACGTGCATTCTCTACACTGATATCAACAAAGCAGGGTGAGTAACTCTGCCAATATCAATGCGACCTAGTGTTTGACCCTTCTGTGAGAAGGGCTTCCCAGGACAAGATGTTGCAAATGGAATTTAACACTCCCTAACACAAGATGCTATTGTGTGTTTTTAGCTTTTGGAGAGTGTATCTCTCTTCCTACTCCAAAGCACTAGCCTAGCTAAATGTTGGTGTAATAGAGCCCTAGAAAAGAGTTACTAGATAAATTTTATGATTACGCAGTGTTATTAAGAGTTGTTGTTTACTCAAAGGAAATGGAGGTGAAACTTATGTGGTATGACTCTGACCCAACAATGCAAGGATAAAAATGAAATGTATCACTTTCTATTCAATGAATCCTATGTATGGGAAAGAGATAAAGTTTTCCAGATCAACCTTGAATGATAAATGCAAAATTTCCTTTAAAATGCAAATGCAAACAATCACTTATCAAATGACGATTCTCTATTGTGTCTTTTTCAAATACTTCAACAATCTCAATAATTTGATTTTCAATGTTTTCTAAAACGAAAAGAATTTTTTGAAAGAAAAACTTTTTTGTTCACTTTTCAAAAAGGACCCTCACTATGCCAAGGAGAGTACAGAAAATCAAAAACCAATAAACAAGCAATGATAAGAAACCCAATCCACTATTTCAATGAAAGAAAAAATAAAGAGAAAACCAATATAGCCTTCTCAAATGAAAAAAATGATCATTCAAACCAATAAGCAAATGAGAAAAAACCAAACACTCAACTTTCAACCAATCACTGGTTCTTAACTAATCAAACACACTCAGATTATAAAGTCAGAGAGAATGGTTTTGCCAAGAAAAGTCAAGAAACGAAAGTCAAGACATAAATGACAAGAAAAGCCTTGAAATCCTAAAACTGTTCATGCATGCAAACGAAGACAAGAAAGACACCAATCAATGGTCCAAAAAACACTTATGAGGCAATAAAACTGATCTGGGTAGTTAAATATGCCAAAACTCAAATCCAAAAATTTGAACAATGGAGTTCGCAGGCAGGCAATATTACACAGTGCGAGAATCACTGATTCTTGCAGGTGGCCCTTGAGCAGGGTGCGAGAACCTCACACTAAAACCTAAAGGCAGAGTGTGAACTCTACCTATTCTCGCAGGCTGCAATGAAGTACAGTGCGAGAATGTCTAAACATAATCAAAATTTTGGAAAATGAAGAAAAATTGAAAAAGGCCTCTGGACCCAGAGGGTTTCTCAGGATATCCTGAAGACTCGGAGATTGATAGGACAGGAAAAAAGTGAAACCAGAGCAAATGGCCACAGAAAAATATCAAAATCCACAAAGAAAATGGGATTCTTCCCCAGTGGAGTCGCCAATTTTGTTATTGGATAAATCTGTAGGTACGGACACTAACCAATCTCCCTAGATCCACCTGGATCTAGAACAAAGAAAGATAGAACATGACTCTTTCCCTAGATTTTGACTATTGAATTAACTAGGAGGCAAGAACAAATAACATACCTTATTATCACTTCCTATGGTCTTTGTTTCTCCCTCTTCACTCCAGTGCTCTCGTGCAACCAAGACCAAGACAACACAAACCAACCAAAGTGAAGATAACACAATCTATTCAACAATCAATCTATGTATATGATCAAGGAATTATACAATCAAGTGGAAAAAACTTTATGGGAAAGGGACATTATACTGTATCATATTAATGGAAAGTAAAGATTACAACCTGAGCATTGATGTCGCAAAATTCCTTTCGATGGCCCTTGGCTCCGACACACACACTTGCTCAATCCTTTCATGAAGAAGATCAAATCCCCTTGATAGACCTACTGTAGTCTCCAAGCTGTTGTTCAAGCTTCAGTCCTTCACACAATTCTTTCACCAATTATCCAATGAATCTTGCTTAACCTTTTCCATGAGAATTCACTCAATATATAGGAGAGAATGAATTAATTACTTGGATAAGAATGATCCCAAAATATTAGGGAATTCAGTACTAGGATAACCATTCGAATACCATCTCATCTTTCTAGAAGATTCCCTTCTAGAAGCATCGAGAATTCATCTTTTTCCTTGATTTAGGAAGAGTTCGCACCCTAGCAGTTCAACACAGTGCGAACTTCTCGCACTCTGGCTTAAGGCAACCTGCGAGAATCATACATTCTCGTACCCAAATATACTAGCAGCCTACGAATAGTCTTCAAAAAGGAGTTTTCTTGGAAGAGATGAAAGTAACTTTTTCTCAGGAGAGAGTTCCTATGAAGAGCCTGAGTACACCATCATTAATACATCATTATGAGGACCAAAATCATGGGTAACACCAGTGATATGGTCTCCCATTTCCATTCTGGTACTGGTAATGGTTGTAATAGGTTGGTTGGATGCTGGTGCTCGGCCTTAACTTGCTGACAATATTTGCACCTAGCCAACTATTATACGGTTTCACCCTTCATATTAGGACAATAAAATAGTTTTCTAAGTGTTTTTATTGTTCTCTGGTATCCTAGATGGCCAAAATATGGTTTCTTATGCACTTCATCCAAGATTATTAATTTTAACTCTACTCAATCTAGTATGTAAAGTCTGTTTTTAAATCATAATAGTCCCTTCTTGTCGATACTTAGATCTAGTTTATCTGAGTTTGCGGTACTGTTTTGTAATTCTTCCATTATCTTAGTGTAATTTCTGTCGTTAATACCTATTGTCCTTATTCTTTGTTCCATATCACTTTCTTCCCTGCTGATATTTATCTCAAATAACCCATGGACTCTTCTGCTTAAAGCGTCTTCTACCTTATTTTCCTTACCCTTGATATGTCTGACCTCGAAGTCAAATTCTCTCAAGAAGGCTAGCCATATTGCTTGCCTTGCATTAATATCTAGTTGGCTAAACATATATTTTACCCCACTATTATCCCTCAATAGTAGAAATTTTCTACCCATTATGTAGTGTTGCCACATTTTTAAGGCATGTATTACTACTGCCAATTCTAAGTCATGAGTGACATAATTTTGCTCATGTTCTTTTAATTTCTGGGACTCATAACAAATAACGTGTCCTTACTGAGTTAGGACACCACCTAGTCCTTCTTTACTTTCATCAACACATATGGTGAAGTCTTTATCTAGGTCTGCTACCTTCAATATGGGTGCAGTTGTCAATAATTCCTTCATCTTGTTAAAACTATCTTGACACTTCGCTGACCAGTTAAACTTGGTCCCTTTCTTTTGTAATGATGTGATAGGGTAGGATATCTTGGAAAACCCTTTTATAAATCTGCGGTAATATCCGGTGATTCCCATGAATGACCAAATTTCCACTACATCCTTAGGTACCTGCCATTCCATAATGGCTTTTATCTTCTTCAGGTCTACGAAAATGCCTTCTGCTGAAATTACATGTCCTAGATATTGTATTTCCTTTTGATAAAAGTCACACTTGTGAAATTTGGCGTATAGTTTGTGTTTCCTCAATGTTTGCAAAACTATTCTTAAGTGTTCATCATGTTCTTCCTCCATTTTAGAATAGACCAGAATATCATCGATAAATACTACTACGAACTTGTCTAAGTACTGACTGAAAATATTGTTCATCAGGCACATAAACGTGGTTGGTGCGTTAGTGAGTCCTAAAGGTATGAATAAAAATTTGTAGTGTCTATATATTGTTCGAAAAGATGTTTTGTTTATGTCCTCGCCTTTTATCCTAACTTGATGATAATCGGATCATAAATCCAACTTTGAAAAGATCTTGGCCCCACCTACTTGATCAAACAGATCATTTATCCTTGGTAAGGGGTATTTGTTCTTAATGGTCATTTTGTTTAGTTGTATATAATCGATACATAGTCTTGGAGTACCGTATTTATTTTTCACAAAGAGGACTAGTGCCCCCCATGGTGAAACACTCGGTCTGATATACTCTTTGTCCAACAATTCCTGTAATTGTATTTTTAATTCTGTTAGTTCTGGTAGACTCATTCGGTAAGGTAATTTTGAGATAGGGGCTGAACCAAGTAATAAGTCTATGGAGAAGTCTATATCCCTTCTAGGAGGTAATTCTGGTATCTCATCCACGAAGATGTCTCTAAATTCACGTAGGACAGAAAATTCTTCTAACTTTGGCTTATCTTATTTTTTTAACAGATTCGTTACTTGGATGGCATAAACTTGACATCCATTTCTCATACATTTCTTGATTTGCATCGCTGAAACTTGTTTGATTGATACAGGTTTTGGTATACCTTCGACTGTTCTAGTAGTGCCAAAATCATCTTTATAGTTAAGTAACTTTGTATAAAAATCTAGTACTTCTTTGTGTTGTTCCAACCAATCCATCCTGATAATCATATCGTAAGATCCTAGTGGTAGGATGTTCAGATTTGTTCTTATATTTTGACCATCTCAACTGAACTCAAAATCAGAAATAAATTCAACTACTTTCCTTTTAGTTCATGTTTCTAGTTGTACCAGCCACGATTTTGCATGCTTCAGTTTCTTAAGTTTGTTTGACTCTACTACATCAGGAGTAATATAACTTAACATAGCTCCAGGGTCAATTAAAACAGAAATTTGAGAGTTATTGATTTTACCTTCGATCTCTACCACAGAGGACTGGTGGTCATATTGCCGTCCATCTATGGTTTCATTTATCCGATGCAAGCTTCTACCCACATCACCCACCGTCGAGGCTTCTTACAAATTATGAACAATAGTTTTGTTGGCTGAAATTAAACGTGGATAGTTCCTCCTTAGATGAGGTTCTCCATATTCCCAGCACTTTAATGGCTCGCGGGAGCCATCCCCAAACTTCTTCATTCCCATATTTACCGGTTTACCACTGCCTTGTGTATTCAGATTATTGGAGTGAAAATCATTTCTCGAAAAGGTTTTTTCTTCATTCTGATAAGGAGCTTGTTGGTATCCCTTCTTCCGCTGGTTCATTCGATCTTGTTTCTTATCCTTCTAGGCTTTGGGAAACTCTACTCCCTGTTTATACTGGTCATAGCACATTCATGATTTCCTGAATACTTCACTCAAGGATTTGGGGTTGTCAAACTCAATTTTGTCCCTGTAGGACTATGGTAAACAACTTAAAAATCACTGGATTTTTACCTTATCCTACCTTAGTAGTTCCAAAAATTTATTTGTAAGGTCCTCCATCATCATCTTTCCAAGTCGTAACTCATAAAATTCTTTCGTTTTCCTTTCATAATAGATTTCATAAAGGTATTGTTTCTTGAAATACTTCTTAAAGTCAAACCATTCCAACTGTTTCTCCTTTAGGCCCTTGGCCAATTTCAGGTCTTTCCACGAAATGCTGGCCTTCCCTTTCAGATTGTAGATGGCCATTCAGACCTTCATATTACTGGAATAGTTGTAGATCTGGAAGTATTTTTTGATGTCCAACAACCATGCCTCAGCTTCTTCTCCTGTCTTAGATTCTCCATCAAAGGTAGCTGGTTTAATCTTTTTAAATTCTTCTTCAAGGTGGTCTACTTGTTTTTTCTTTCTTTCTATTTTCATTTTGTTTTCAGTTGAAGGTGTTCTTCCAGACGAACTATCTCCTTTTTCTGTTTCCGACCCAAATTTCTTGGAGGCCCTTTTTCTGACCTCTTCGTCATGGTTATCATCCTTTGGGATTTTCTTGGTCATTATACTGCGCAACATGACTTCATTTATCTCTTGTTGTTCCTGTTGTGCTTTCTTCAATTTCTCATTGTCTGCTTTGAAAACCTACAGCTCAACAATAAGATTCCTCATTGTTTCTAGTACTTCTGTAGGAGATCTTCCATCACTATTTTGTCTTGGATCTCCATGAGGTCCCTATTCTATATTTCCTTCCATTCTGATTTCTACATCATCCTGAGCTGCCATAATTCACACAAAACATAAATGTTTTCTGTTTGTAACAAAAAGGTCTATTAGTTTTGCATAGATTGAAATATGTGCTAAGCAACTAATGTGGCCCTGTTTAGGTCCAGTGTTGTAACCTTTTGCTCTAATACCATATGTAATGTTTCCCAAAATTCCCAATAAATTTTTTCTTTTAGTTTTACTGTTCTTATAACATACTCATACAACAATTATATAGTGCTTTGATAAAATCCTACTTGTTTATTATCTCACCCCTAAACATAATATGATGCATTAAACTCCTTATTACATCATTAAAAAGGGGGTTTGGACTTAAGACTGTTAGAATTAATTCACATACCTGCATATATAATATTCTAGTTGTGTACCATAATCGTACTTTGAAGGGTATCCTTTAACCTTGTCTAGCGGGACTATAGGCCTTGTACAAGTCTATTGGGCTACTTACATGGAACTTTAGTGGCTACTTCGTGACATCTTTAGGTCCTGATTCCTATTCCAAGTGGGTTTGATACAATCTCTATTCTTCTTTGAGTGTAACATATAATCATTAGGAGTTAGAGAGACCACTCTAGTTCTGTAAGTGCAGAGTGTCTTTGTATATGCGTAGTTATTGTGAGGTACACATAGAACTGGCATTAGGTGGTTAGGTTTTTTGCAAAGGTACACACTGTTCTTTCCTAAACTGAAAACGAAGTTGGAGTGACTAGTTTCGGATGTGACTTTCTAGTCCGTCAAATGAGCGTTAAATGGAAAGAAACACATACAAGGATTAAACCAAAGCCTCAACTAGTTGTCATCCTCATTCATTAACCGGTGATGTGAAATACAGGAGCAAAAGTTGTGTATTAAATAGGGTCCTGATTGTTACATTAAAATTTATCTACAACACATTTCCTCGGCCTCCTGTTCGACTTGCGTTCCCATCGATTTTTTTCCACCTTGCCCTAATCATGTGGTTATGGTACTTCACACTATCTCTCTCATTAAACCAGGACATGTACTCTCATGGCTAGCATTCAACGTTCTCTTGGGTTGTATGACTTGGCGGTAATACCCTATTACCCATTATACTGTTACCACTCCTGGTGTTAGACTCAGTCACCGATGGAGTTACTTTCTCTGTGTGGGAGGTTGTCGTCTATCCACCTCTCTCTTAACTTGGTAAGTTTATTTGAACCCTGTTATAATGCCTGTGTATTATGGTTGTTTAGGTAACTACTGGCTAAAAGATTTAATGAAGTTTTGACAGTCTTCGTTGTTCTGTGAGGTTCCCATCTAAGATTTTGCAGTCTTGGAATATTTTTCCCAATGTTTTCGGTCGGTTTAGTTAGGGTACGATTCCCTGTGGAAAGCTCTCCCGTTGCTCTCAAAATTCCTCTAAATTGTCCACTAGTTACTAAGTCTATCTTATTAGCTTGGAATAATGGAGGTATTACAGAATGAAAGAGGTCTTTGTTCTCGGCCAGTTCTTCTTACATCAGTTAAGAAAAGTACAGTGGTAAAATACTTTTCTTCAGGGTTCCGTCATTTGGAACAAAAATGCTACAGACATTTCTATCTCCATACCTAGATCCTACTTAGGAGAACCCGGGACTGGAGATGTCTTCTTGGTCAGTAGTTCCGAATTATTTCCCTATACTACGATGGGTATTTTATTTGCGGAACAAGGTCTCCCTCGAAAACCCATCAGTCTGGAGTCCTGTCATGACCCTATGTCTATTATTATGTTTCTAGATTCTATACCTTTCTTTTTTTTTGGCATATACAAAAATACCAGCCTCCATACAAGGTGGATTCTATCTTCCAAATAAGTTTTGAAAAAGGAAGAAAAGAGGTTGTATGTGTGTCATGAATTATATAGTCTATGGTTAAATTGGCAAAATTTATTTCCTTTCCAACATATTGATTCTATTTGTTGGCATAAATTAATAGAGAGAATAGTTCTCTCTTAATTTTGAGAAAATGTTTTTCTTTTGCCAAAAGACATTTGTACATTAATATTCCTTAGGTCAATAAGATTGCATGTTGCACCATGATGCTTTTAGGATATGGTTGAGTAAGTCTCTGAATTAGTTTATAAATCACATTTCTTCAAGAGCAAGATTTAGTCTTTGAATTAGTTTATAAATCACATTTCTTCGAGAACAAGATTTCGATTATTATCTAAGGGTGGGGCCCTGTTGTATGCAAGGGTACCCATCCGGACTCTATCGTCACATCTCCTCCTTTTGAGCTACCAGATAGAGCTTCAACAACTTCGCGAAAGGACAGGTGACATCCATCCCTCGAGTTAAGTACAGACTCTTAATTATCTGTATGGCAACTTCATTTCTCTTCCTTCTGTTATGGACTCTATTGTGCGTTTTTGAATGATCTTCTTGATTGCAAATTTTTATGTGGTTATTAATTTTAATCTCTATGTTTTCTTCCAGGGTCTCTTCCCCTCTGAGATTCCCAGCTTTAGGAGGGCTTCGGAACCCATAAAAGGTATTCATTTTCCAAGATAGGGATTTGTTAAGATCAGGCAACGACAATGCTTATCCTAGGATTACATTTTCTGAATCTTATAGTCAGACGAATGACTTTATATCTATAATTGTTTTGTCAGAAATAAATGGAAGGGACTTCCATTATTTTAACGCCTGATAAAAAAGCTTCCTATCGTGGTTGGGTGCAGACTATGTACTACTATTTTGATTTTGGAACTTTAATGATTTTGGAACTTTAATCAGATCAAGTATGATTATATACATATCTCTCCATGAAGGATTCCTCTTACTTGTATAGAAAAAATAATAATACTTGGTTTGCGTAGTGCTTGACCTGATATATATACTTTGGGTATTATTATAGTCCCGACCTGATATATACTATGATCATTATTTACATTTTGGAATATGAAAGATTTACTTGAATTTCCCCATGTTCTCTATAAGAATGGTTTGACGGTATCGGTCATTGGATTTTTTCATTTAGAGTAATAGAAATGTTAGATATAGTCGTTATTTGTTAATAGGGTTTGGAAATTTCGATTTTAGTGTCTTATATAATATATAAAAGGGTTCCAAACTTTCCTAAATTTCAGATTTGCCAAACTTTACACATCTGGCATTTCGTTTGCATGTGGTTGATGCATACTGTTGGTCAGCATATGATTCATATCATACATGGACAAACATATATAATATTAACTATTTTTGTTGTAGATAGTCAACTTCAGTTTTGTTGTACATATTCCCAAAAATAGCGTATTTTTATATATATGTGTGTGTGTGTAGCATATATAGGTAAATTTTCCTATACATGTCTTTATGAAAAACCTGTCATACAGGGGGTATTTATTTTTCTTCTGAACTTACTAGTACATGAGTTGAGACTCATAGGTATACTATAACTACATACAGAAATATAGCTATTCATAGATGACGATATACTTGATCCCAATCGCATCATGCACATGATTTGTCTACTCAAAATAATTAATTAAAAGTGTGATTTAGCCTAGAGGTTATCCTATTACAAGAGTAATGAAATTTTGTAGGAATAGTTCTTCCTGTTAATACATCCAATGACACTAGAATTTACTCAGCATTATGTTCCAGTAGAACTAATCCATTCCTAATTGATGAATAGGAGGTATTGGGTTAGTCTCTAATCACAACAACGTTCGACCAAGGTTCATTCATAGAAATAACTAAAATGCAGATCTATTAGTGATCATAATATTTAACCAAAGATGGAGTAGAATAACTTATCTGAATCAATTCGCGTGAAGACAAAGGGAACAACCACATTCCTCCCAACCATAGAATAGGGCAGCCAAATCCCTTGTCCTATTCACCCCCTATCCTGACCATCAATCCATGAGGGCAAACTTGGAATTTCCTCTTCAACAATGTCTTCCTCTATCAGTAATATTCTCCTTGCCTCACACTCAACAAGTAGTGTTCATAACAACAAGTGACTAGGAATATTATTTCCCAGCATACTTGGCAGTGTCCTGCCTCCTCACATATGCTATTTATCCATACCATATTTTTGCCTAGGTCTTTTTCCCTCTCTTGGGAATTTTCGCAGCTTTCTAAATCCCTGATTTTCAGGGGCTACCAATGGCCAAATATATGATTTTCAACTTGTAACAATCATCCTAGAGGTAGTTCCAACATGTTCCCCACTCATAGAGTCATGGTCAGCTGATTTTTAACATGGTTGTTCCATTTTTCCTCCTGCAATCAATATAAAATATTATGTTTTCATACAAGTTTCATAGTCAAATAGTTAGTTGGGTCAAATCAGATCTCTTCCCAACAGTCCTAATAATTTATTACAATTACCAAATTCGAAGATCGGAATGCCATAAATGGCAAAAAGTTTCCAAATTTGAATTTACTAAAAACAAAATAATTTTCCAACAAATTTTTAAATTTCAAAAATAATTTATTTTTGGGGATGTCACAGTCATGACATCCACTTTCATCATCATTATCCCTTGGCTATTTCATAGCCCAATAACCTGCAGATTAGTGTGTAACACAAACTCATACATATCTATGCATTATCATCATGTAATTGCATACAACCATAATTTCAATTCGGTATCCGTGTACCAACAACTTTAACATCAAAGTTTTCAAGTTAGAAATAGATCTCATAATATCCCATAATTAAATTAATGTCACCCTTTCATAGAATTATCATTTACATAATAGATTGCATCATATCCAACATCATTCAAATAGCATTTAAATCTTCATAGGATTCACATTCACACAATATATCACATCATATCCTACATCATCAATAACACTTAAACATTCATAGAATTTACATTCACATAGTAGATCACATCATATCCATCATCATCAATAACATTTAAATATTCATAAAATTTACATTCTCACAATATATCGCATCATATCCATCATTATTCAAATACATTTAAGATTTCATAAAGGTTCATATGTCTTAAAAGTTCAAGTGTCTCATTTAATAGTTTCATTGTGAATAAAAAATAAAGGTGCTTAGGCCTCAGGTAATCCTATTTGTCTAAGTCAAAAGGTGGCGTTACAAACACCCAACCTTCGATAAAATATTCTCGAGGTGGTCAAAAAGTGAGGGAAAATCTCATCATAACGTCTTGGCATCTTCCCAAGTAGCAGATCCTAGACTATATTTGTCCCATTGGACCTTAGCTTGGTCTACCAGATGATTTCTAAGTTGTCTGACTCTACGGTCCAATATGAGTAATGGTTCTATCGTGAGGGTTCTTGTGTCTGATACCTGCAATTACTTCCAATTAAGTTTATGTGATTCATCAATAGCACAATGACCTAGAACAAATACATGAAAAACATTATGAGTTTTATGCAAGTGGGGTGGTAGTATGAGATGATAGGTGACGAGTCCAATTTTATCTTGGATTTTGAACAGTCCTATAAATCGAGGTGAAAAATTTCTCCCCTTCCCGAACTGTATGGTACTCTTATTAGGCCTGATATGAATGAAAACCTGATCTCCCACTTTATAACTTCGATCAGTCCCGTGTGCATCCGCATAACTTTTCTATCTATCTTGTGCTTCCTTTAGTCTCTGCCTAATATGGATCACCTGTTCCTCCATCACTTGAATCATTTCTAGCCCAAATGTTACTCGGTCTTCTAACCTCTCCCAACTCAACGACGTTCTGCATGGCCTTCCATACAGAGCTTTGTAGGGTGGCATTCTGATGGAGCTATGAAAACTGTTATTATAGGAAAACTCTACCAAAGGTAGGTACTTCTCCCAATAGGTTTGATTATCCATGACATACATCCTAAGCATGTCTTACATGTCTTGATTTACTCTCTCAGTTATCCCATCTGTTTCAGGATGATAAGTTGTGCTTAAGTTCAACTGAGTCCCCAACGCTGACTACAAATTTGTCCAAAACCTATAAGTGAATCTTGAGTCCATATCTGAAATGATCTTCTTAGGTACCCCATGCAAATGGATGACCTCACTTACAAACACACATGCCACATCAGTGACATCATAAGTGTCTTTAACCATAATAAATGGAGCACTCTTGGTTAACTTATCAACTATCAAAAGAATGGCATTTTTTCTATGAGATGTGAGCGACAACCCCACAACAAAATCCATGGAAATGACTTCCCACTTGGACATAGCAACATCATGTGATTTTAGGAGACCTGTCGGGTGATGGTGGTCGGCTTTCACTTGTTGACATTCTAGGAATTTGGCGATGAAATGGACTACATCATGCTTCATGCCTACCTAGAAGAAAATCTTCCTCATGTCTGCATACATCTTCTTCACACCCAGATGCACACAACAAATTGCTCTATGGGCTTCCTTCAATATGATTATTTGAATATCCCCATCTTCAGGGATGTACATCCTTCCTTGATATATCAATAGTCTGTCTTCTTCCAGACTATATCCTTCATACTTTGGATCTAATTCCCCCCCACTCTGGAGGTTTGAGGTAACCTTTAAATACCAACTGTCTCCAAGGAGTTGCATCAACACACGTTCCCTTAGATTGACTTTTAAGGGTACCAAGGAGAAGACACGTGGCCTCCTACTCAAGGCATCTATGACCACATTCTCTTTTCCCTTGATATATGAAATACCAAAATCGTACTCAATCATGAACTCACTCCATCTCCTTTTCCTGGCATTTAGATCCCTTTGAGTGAAGAGATGATTTAAACTTTGATGGTCTATTTTGAGCTCAAAGTTTTGCCCCACTATATAGTGCCTCCAAAGTTTCAGAGCTAGCATTACAGCTGCCAACTCTAAATCACGAGTAGTGTAAATTTCCTCACGTTTCTTCAACTTCCTTGATGCATAAGCTATCACTCCTCTATCCTACATTACCACGGCCCCCAACCCTTGCTTCGAGGCATATGTGCAGACTGTGAAGTCCTTTTCCATATCCGACACTTATAGAATTGGTGCACTAGTTAGTAACCTTTTAAGCTCGATGAATGCACTATCACATTCTTCTGTCCATTCATACTTGACCCCCTTGTGCTGCAAAGTGGTGATGGGTTTCGCTATTTTATAGAACCTTTCCACAAATCTCTGATAATAACTTGCCAACCCCATGAAGCTTCTTACCTCATGAGCATTTTTCGGCATTGGCCATTCCATAATGGCCTTTACCTTTTCTGGGTCCACGAAGATTCCTTCCCCAGAAATGATATGACTTAAATAGTGAATTTATTTCTAGAAGAAGGAGCACTTTGACAACTTCCCATACAATTTGTTCTCTCTGAGGAAGGACAACACCACTCGCAAGTGTTCCTCATGTTCTCTTTCATTCTTTGAATAGATGAGAATATCATCTAAAAATACTTGTACAAAGCGGTCTAAGTACTTCCAGAATACACCATTCATGAGGCTCATGAATACTGTTGGAACATTGGTCAATCCTAAAGGTACTACAATGAACTCATAATGCCCAAACTGAGTTCGAAAGGAAGTTTTAGGAATATCGCCTTCCTTAATCCTTAACTGGTGATACCCTGATCACAAATCAATTTTTGAGAATACCGCTTCTCCTTTCATCTGATCGAAGATATCATCTATTCATGGAATTGGGTACCTATTTTTCACTATAGCACGGTTCAAGTCCCTATAATCTATACATAGTCATAAGGAACCGTCCTTCTTCTTCACAAAGATTACTGGTGCACCCTAAGGTGATACAATGGGCCTTATTAGCCCTAAGTCGAGTAGCTCTTTCAACTGCATCTGCAACTCACAAAGTTCTGGCGCTGTCATCCTATACAAAGTCTTGGAAATTGGTTCTACACCAGGTTTTAGCTCAATAGTAAAATCAATCTCCCTCTCAGGAGGTAACCCTGGCAACTCACTCGGAAAAACATATTTAAATTATGAAAATACTGGGTACTTATTCAAGGAGGGTCCTTTCCTTTCACTCACTGCTTCCACTACATAAATTCAACACCCTTGCCTCATGCACCACTTAACCTTCATAACTGAGATAAAGAGTAGAGACACCTTTCTCCGTACACCTTGGATCTCTACTGGCCTTCCTTTGTCATCAACACAAAGAACCCTTTTTGCGAAACAATATACCATAGCTCGATGGGGTTCTAACCAATCCATTCCAATGATTAGGTCATACGCCCTGAGAGCAGTGATGTATACCTTCAACCTGGTAGTACACACTCCCAGGTCTACTAGAAAATTATCAATGCTAGATCCTACTGCTTGTTTTTCCTCCGAAGCCATCTTGACTTGTTTAAAGTCATCATGCTCGTAGACTGCCAACCCACTCCTTTTTAATGCAGATGGTGAAATGAAACTATCTATAGCACCAGAATCAAATAAAATTTTAACATTGATATAATTTAGCATACCTGACGATTCCACCACCGTGGATTGATGTTCTGCCTGGTGATTATTAACTGCGGCATAAATATGGTGGCTACCACTTACTCTTCCCATTGGGGCCTTTCCTTCTCTATGCACAAATCTTGATTGTAACTCTGGGTAGTCATGCTGGTAATGGGGTCCTCCACACCCCCAACATGTAACATGATATGGAACCTGCGCACTACTTTGTGATGGTCTCTGAAATGAGATCCTTCCCCTAGAACCCCTGCCCCTACTAGTTGTTCCCTGAGACGGTCATGGACCTACCTGTGTCATTGGTGATGAACGGGATGTTGCACTCACTGCCATTGAAATACTTGTAGCAACTATCCTTGGTGAGACTCTATTACTATATGGAGGTTGCCTTGAGCTCCCTCCCTTGGAAAATGTTCTAGGGGCGTTCCCCATGAATCCAGGACGATGCAGAAAGGTCAACCTCATACCTCCATCTAAGTTCATGTGTTCCTCAGCATAACATGCATTTTCTACTGCTTCTTCTACCGAAGATGGTTTCCACATCTGCACCATGGCCCTTATCTTAGGGTTTAACCCATAGACAAATCATTCTGCCTGTTGTTGATCATTATCCATGTATGAAACATATTTGAACAATTCCATAAACCTGATCTCGTATTCTTCTATGGTCCTGTTTCCCTGTACTAGAGCATGAAATGCTCCCACCTGTTGTTCCTCATAGTAAGATGGTAGATATTTCCTTTGGAACCTTTCCTCAAAATGTTCCCAAGAGACAATTTTTAGGGTAAGGTGCAATTGCCTCTCCAGGTTTCCCCACCAATTCAAGGCACTGTCTCTGAACTAAAAAATCACTATCTTCACCTTTGAAGTGGACACATAGTCTCTTAAGATGAAACACCTTGTCATGCCTTCCAACCATGCCTCTTCACGTTCACTGGCACGACCCTCAAAAAACTTTGGAAGTTTGATATTCTGTAGTTATCTAGTGATGTCTTAAGGTGGAGGCCCTCCCCCTGAATCCCTAGACGCTTTAGGATTACCCATTCCAGATGGTGGGGGCTCCACTATGATCCTTGCTGGCTGACACCCCTTTAAAGTCTCATTAATGACCTCCAAAGAGCACAGAATGAGGGATAATTCAGGCGATGGTGGTGGTAGCGTTGGTAGTCCCTGCGATGATGCCCCTCTGCCTCGATTTCCTCTCATCCTAACCATCCTGTATAATTGAATCTGCATCAACCAAAGTTTGTCAGGGAGATTCTAGGGCAGTTCACATTTGTGCAATTTAAACTTAAAAAAAAACAGGGTTAGGCGTAAGTTTTTTTTTTTTAACTTGTCTGTAAACAGACGTTACTCTCTTTAGGGGAAGTGGCTAGGTCAGAGTCGAAAGCCTATAAGATCGATGTTTTTTCCTAAGGAAACTAATGACTTTCTCGCATGTGATCAACACATTTAACTTGTCATTACTATCATGGCACAGTGGTGTATGATCTATGGTGAAAACTCTATACTCGGTGGATAGGTCGCCAGTTCAAAACTCCTTCGATCCAACAAAAATTTAATCAATAAAATATGGAAACTTTAATGTGGCGCAATGGTATTTAGGCCTTTGAGAAAGCACCGCGCTTGGTGAAAAAGGTCTATGGTTCGAGTCCTTCTAACTCCAACAATTTACTTAATCAATAAAAATAAATTTTATTAGTATCATAATGTTATGTTAATCATTAAATGTTTTTAATTATGTTAATGCTAATTACACAGCTAATTAATTAATCAATCAATTACTAATTAATCAATTACTCTATTTAAAAATAATTAATCAATTAATTATTTAAAAATGAATAAAATTAAATAAAATTGAAATTAATAAAAGAAATTAAATAAAGTAATTAAACATAATTTAGATTTTAATCATAATAAATTTATAAAATAAATAAATAATAATAAATAAAATAATAAAATAAAATAAAATAAAATTTAGTAGGGCACGCATGAAGCCCACGTGCCCTCTCGGGCTCTTATTCCCCCTAAAAACCTAATCCGGCCTTACCCCCAGTCATTTCTCATCCCTTCCAGACCGCCTCTGCCTCTGCAAGGTCGAGGGTTCATTTTCATTTGTTATTATTTTTTTTTGTTTTGAAAGGCACCATGGTTGGAGGTCTTCAAGCCTGAGCAAGCTAGCCAAGTCTCTTATGACTTCCTTATCAATTTTGTTTTCGCTTCTTCTTTATTCTTAGATTATCTCTCAGATTTGTGTGGCCATTTGTTCGTCATTGTGTTGTAGGTTCTTGGCTTGCTTTGGATGCTGACTTGGCTACCTGTCGCAGGTTCAAAAACCATGAACCCCCACTCATTCATTTTTTTTTGAACCGGGCTTGTGTGTAATATGTTGTGCCTGCGACATTGAGCAAAGGATGACCCTTATGGTCTCCTCCCTTGTGACTTGGCCTGAATCTTGGTGCTTGTGCACTCGGTCTCATCTTTGACTTGTATTGTGTTTTGCATGTGCTGACTCGTGTTATGTTGTAGGTGCCTGGCGAGGGTAGCTCAGTTGGGAGAGCATCAAACTGAACCACCCCTCATGAGCTCTTCCTTTGAGCTGTTTCTCGTGGCATAGTTCTTGGTACATGCTTCCTTGTACGTTGAAAGTGGGTGCATATTGTTCATATTTTCTTGAGGTACGAATCCAATGATAGTTTGAGATTTTATATTATTGATGCTAAACAACAGTTCTGGGAAGTTCCAGGAGATATTGGGCCTAGATATGGTGGGGTGAATATTAGTGAGGTTTCTAAGAACCATATTCATGAATTGATGTTTGCGTACTCCAACAATCCGTTCAAATTTGCAATCACAAGTCGTTCAAGTTGGGAGACTCTCTTTAATTCCACTCTAAATAACAATGGCGATTTATTTGGGAACATGGTGTTTAAAGACCAATACTTGGAGGTGTCTACTACCCTTCCATTGGTTTCTTCACTGTATGGATTGGGAGAGAGCACTAGGCAGGGATTTCCTCTCAATGGGAATCATAACTACATGCTCTGGAATTCAGACATTGGCAGTATGAATACAAATTTGGATCTTTAGGGGTCTCGTTTGTTTTATATGGATGTGAGAGCAGGAGGTGTTGCTTAGCTGGGATGCTTTGTTTTTTCTCTCTTGTTGGACAAGGAATTCATTGAATTTCATTTAAATACCATATAATTTCCTAAATAGTTCTAGTGATTGAGGAGCCAGATGAATTGTGAAAGTTAAAATTAGGATTGTGTCTGTTCTCTTTATTCAAGAGTTATTTTGGAGTGTTTATTGAGTACTCTAGATATGTTTTTTTTTTTTTTTGAAGATTAATTTGTAATGAAAAATGTATGAATTCACATGAAAACAACAGTGGCAGTAGCGGTAGTACAGACGACAAATTTAAATGGTGCATATTGTACTGATGGAAACCAACAGTGGAGTTATGGACAATGAATTTAAATGGCATTGATTATCAGTGGCAGGACCCCACGAATTGCATAAGATCTCATATAGTTGGCGGTTTGATCAAACTATTCAATTAATGAACACCAATTATTGATCGTACAACTGGTGTAATTAATTCTACTGCCGAATGAGCAGAGTATGGGTGATGTAGATGTAATCTGTTATTTTGTTGATCCAATCTTGGCCCTTATTCACATGAAGTCTCCAGTGTCTTTTACAACTAAAGAGTTTAGATTTGTGGTAATTTGGTGGTTTTCTTATGTAGCTCTTCCTTGGTGCTATGTGTGAGTGCTCACTCATCATCCACCCTCTGCCCCAAAGGCTTTCTGGTCGAGTAAGGTATAAATTGCACCGATTTCCCCTATGTTTTGAGTTTCTCTATATATTTTTTGTCATCGGTTTTGGGTTTCCTAGGTTGTACAGGGTTAGATGCATCTACAATATGGGTATTATTGTGATTATTTTATGATCTTGTTTCACTTTATTTTACCATATGTAACTCCATTAACGACAATGAAGAGTTTTGTATTTTGTATAAAGTCTTATTTACCAGTCGATTTGTTATTTACCAATTGTTAAATATATAAAATAATAATTGTATAAATATATGACATATTATATAAATGTGGTATAATGAAATACCCATGATTGTTTTACAATATTTACAGTATGTAACTCTTATTAATTCTCAATGTGTGTAGGTGAAGAGTCATTCTTATAGGTGGCTAGAACCAGGGAGAATCTCTCTTTTTCTAATGCATATACCCTCCTTCAATTCTCCTGGGAAGCATGCACACTCTCACGCATGCACACTCTCACATTCATTGTTTACTTAGGGTTCTAGGTCTACTTAGGGTTCTAGGTCATCTCTGTTTATTTTTTTTATTTTGTGTTGCTTCAAGGGTTTTAGGTAGTAGGATGGGACTTGTTTCAGGAAATAGTTTGCACAATTATGAGGGTGTTAAAGCCCTAGGTTTCAGTCTTGAAACCGAGCTCTAATACCATGTGTAAGGACTCTTCAAACAAAGCCTTATAAATCATAAATTAAAATAAAGAAATGCTAACCTAACCTTAAACCATTCATTATTCATCATAATAATCCACTACATATTCAACATATTAATATTTATGAGCAGATAATAATAAATAACATATCACAACAAAATAATGAAAATAAATACCTCTAACTGATGCTACTGATGTCTTGATGTCCTCTAACTCTGCTTGATGCTCTACCCAAAACCGTCTAACCTCCCATCTATCTAGGAATAGAGCCTCTCCGCCTCCCTAGCTCTAGGATTCCGTAAGGATTCCTAGCCCCCGAGCCCAAAACTCCCAGAAATAGGTGCCCCCTATCTTAGTCCTACAACAAGCTTCTCCAGCCAAAAACTAGTAATATAGTCTTCCAATCTCCCAAAAATAAAAATGCCAAATACAGTCTCCAATATCAAAATAATGCTCTCTCCCTCCAAAGTCCAAAAGTGCCCCCTCTCGAATGTTTTTCCCCCTCATATTCTTCTTTCCCCCCTTTCTCATCCATCGCCTTCTCCCTTCATTAAGACTCACCCACCTTATCCCTACATTCAATGCCAACCACCTTATCCCCTTCTCTTTAATGGTTCCATCAATCGATACAAAATAATAATTAATAATTTTTTAAACGAGATTTTATTAAACAGATATTTAATCATTAAATTAATTAATTAGTTAATTAAACCAATTCACATTTAACAAATATTTAACGAGGACACTTATTTAATTAATTATTTAAACTAATATACATTAAACAATTAATTAAACCATGACAATTGATTAAATACTTAGGGTTGTTACATCCCTAGAGAGAACTGAAGAGGATAAGAATACATGGAAGCAGTTGGTGCATGGTCAAGAGGAGCCTAGGACTGAGTTTGAGGAGCAATTTTCGGTCTCATATTGTAAATGAATTTTGTGAGATTAATATAAAGAAATACTTTTTCCGTCCCGCCAAATGATGTCTTAAATCTTTAAGATTTGTTTGCATTTTTTGTTATTATGTCTAACCCACTCATCCATATATAGAATGCATTCGTGCAGTTTCTTGTTTGTCTTTTGGTGAATGGAGGTTGGACTTGGGAGGAGATATGCAGTCGAGAAACAACTGAGCACAAAGGGATCGACATCGGATGTGGAGTTTAAGGTATGCGTACTGGATCCCTATATTTTTTATTTTATGTATGATTGTGTGGTAATTTTGGGATAGTTGTTAAAAGTATGAGACTTTAGATGGTTATCTCTGCCTACACTTTAGAACCCTAGTGTAGTCGATAAGGGGGTTTTCCCACTACAACAGAATTGGCGACCATACTGTGGAGATTTCTAGGGTTTTTGGGGATATCCTTTCTGGGTGCTTTAATTAGTTTAACTGTCTTTTTGAGTTTCTGTAAGTTTCTGTGTCTTTAAGGGATTCTGGTCTTCAATACCAGTACTCCCTGCCTGGTTTGCTTGACTGTTGGTTTTCATTTTTTTGAGATGTTATAGAGGTGTACATGGCATGTAGTGGGTCTACATGTGTACATATGCACCCTGCCTTTGGAAAACCCGCGTACATACGCAGGCTGTTGAAGTGTCAGTAGCATGCCTGTGTTGAGAATTTCTTTTTAAAGAAGAGGCAATCATCCTCTTCCCTATCATAAGTCATACTTCTCAGGGGTTTTATTGATCTATCCATGGTCTCTATTATAGCAGTATGTAACCGAGGTATGACCTTAGCATAGCTTTCTTTTTATCAAATATGTCTTGTGTCTTCTTTATTAGGGTTTTTAGACAAGTTTGTGAGTCTATTATGATCTTCTTATTTGGTATTGTCAGTGACTCCTTGCGATATGCGATAGGCCAGAATTCACTTGTTGGTATTTTCTTGCCATCATTTCCCCCTATTTTTCTTTATAAGAAAAGAAAAGAATTCGTTTTCAAATTTCTTGTTTTGAAGCCTAAAACAATAAAAAAAAAAAAAAAATCATTTCTTTGTTTTCTAAAAGTAGTTTAGGTTAGTTTTTTTATTTGTCAAGGAAAAAAAAAGTTTTCTTAAGCTCTTTACTTGAATACTTAGGACATTAAGTAGCTTGTAGTTGAGAAAAATCTTTTTTTAAGTTTTTCTTTTCAAAGATCCGAGGAAAAAAGTTACGAAAAGTTTGGTGAAAGAGTTTAATTTGGCGAATCGTTATTTGTGAAGAAGAAGTAGTTTAGTTTCAGTTTCATCTTATGCTATTCTATTTTGACTCTAAATAACATCATTGGTTTCAATTCCATTCCCTTTGACTTGAGACAACCACTAAAATTAATTCATAATTAAAAGTTATTAGACTTTGTGTTTGTAGGGTCCATCAATTTAGTTTAGGCTAGAGCCTTGATTTAGGATTGGAGATGAAACTCTTCAAGTCTACAAAAACAAACATTAGAGTTTGTGCTAGGGAGTGCTTGAAAGTCCAGTAACCATGAAATTTATACGGGACCCCCCTCTAACACAGGGGCTAAACATGAGGTCGCGTGTAGAAAGGTAGTGGAGATAACCCCTCCAAAGCCATACCAAACGTAGTGGGGAACACATATAGAGGGATTATCTTGGGATTTCGTTGATCGCATTTTCCATGGATATTCATGGTTCTCGAATCCATTCGAGGTCCTCAGTAATCCTACAGAACACTTTCTTTTGATACCCTTGATAGGTTTTGGGCTTGATACCCTGCTCATTGCAGTCCACCCAACTATTGACTATACCCGCCTCGTGACTATTTGCATGTTGGAAACCTAATTTCCTTTATCTTAGTGACTTACACAGGTGACTGTGGGGGTATACCATGATACCTAGGGTAGACATTTGGCCACGCTTTGCAGAGTATACCTAGAGGGTGCTTCCGTATTCGAGTTGCACTTGCACCGGTAAGTTTCTCTAGTGTTGGTTGGTGTAACTTCTCTTCCAACTAGCTAGTGATCTTCTTGTCTTGTCTCATAGGATATTTTTTCTAGTGTGTGTTTGTCTTTAACGTTAATATAAATATCTAGTGTTTCATTGATATTATCACACCATGGAGGATCACGAGCTCCGTCAGTCGCGAAGGATTCTTGGATTGCTTTTGGTTAATCTGGAGCCACCCCTGCCACCACTAAGGCGAAGACTAGACCAACAAGGGTCCTTTGAGGTGACTGAGCCACAAGAAACTAAGTCCAACCCATCTCTGAGAGGAGAACATTTGATTCCGGAGGAACCAACCATTTCTAACCTCAGAGCAGAAGCTCTTGGTTCGTATAACCCTTCGATCACTAATCTATCGGTGCCCATTGTCGTACAGGTTAAAACTCACGAGCGTCATGTAGTGTCACAAGAAGAAATGGAGACAAATGTTGCTACTTCTTTAGGGAATCCTCATATTCCCTCTACGGTTGTCACTATAGGGGGGTTTTTTGCCTCCTAACCAACCGTCACCAATACGAACCACTATGGTCTCTACCGCCTCTACCTCGGGAAATGGTTCGATTCCATCTATGGTGATGATCACTTCTGCTTTCACCCAGAGTGTGAAAGGCCCTTTGTTCTCATACATGATGCTTGGCTTTGATACAAACTCTGTCCTTTCCTACTCCACTTTAAAGACTTTAGGTCTAGGGGAAGTTATCTAGAACACTCCTCTGCAAGGATCCATGGGGGGCACTTCAAATCCCTATAACACTTTCCCTTATGGACGGTGTCATATACCTCCTTCATCCCCTTCACTTGGCGGTGCTCACCAGCACTCCATTGGCTCAAACAAAAACTATAGTTTGTTTGGAGAAGGTAGTCAAGGACTTCCTTTTTATAACATGTCATTAGGTTCGACACTGTTCTCTTTGTTTAGCGTGTTTGATAAAAATTCATTCTCGTTAGCTTCTGTCTCGGTTGGGGGCAACCTCGGTTATGGACAACAAAATCCTATGTAGGTTACTATTCTTGCACAGGGAGAAAACTCAGGAATTCCTTCGTCACAAGGACTTTGGAATCCATGGCAGGGATTAGGGATGTCAACCGGGGGAAAACCCTTCCATAGCCAAACCCAGGGCAAGGCTTATGATCTATGCCCATTGGATCGGTAGGGGGCAACCCTTCACAAAATATTTAGAATGAAACATCTGTCATGATCCACATTGGCCTCCCATGCCAACCAAGTTGCCTTTGGACATTACAAAGTTTGAAGCTAAGCCTAATGAAGATCCAGGCAATCATGTGACTACCTTCCATTTATGGTGCTCGTCTAACTCTTTGAGAGACGACTCCATTCAGTTGCATTTGTTTCAATGCACTCTCATCGGGGGTTCTGGGAAATCGTACATCGAGCTCGATCACTCAAGATACTCTACCTTTGACGAATTGGCGATGGTTTTATTAAACCATTTTCAATTACCTGTGATATACGACGCTGACACCAAATTGTTGGCCAACTTTGAGCAGACAAAGGAAGACTATATCTCAGATCACATCTGAGAATGGAGACACCGAAAGAGTTTGATAAAAGTACTAGTCCCACCAACATTCCTGCTTGAGTGGTTCCTTAAGTCTTTAGTACCACAGTTATCTAAATACATGACAATGTCGGGGGTCTTTTCAGAAGAAGAAGCGATGATGAGAGCTCAACAACTAGAGCTGATTTACTCTTAGTCTAGTTTACTTTATGAAGTTTTTCTAGATGCACCGCAGTTAATACTTGACAAGACCAGACATAGATCTAGACCACATGCCGATGGTATTGTTGGTTCAGTGAAAACAAATCCCACTGATCAACTATTGAATCAATTGCAGCAATTGTCAATAGAACAGACAGTGGCCAAACATACCAATGGTTCGGCTGCTCCCCCTACTCAAACGTCGGGTGTACACAGTGTGAAATCAACAAACCCAAAGGCTACCTAACAACCTATCGAAAATAAGAAGCAACAAAACAAGGGTAAGGGGGATAAGAAACCTACCAATAATGCTAGTGGGGGCAACATAGAAAAGAAGAAGTCGAAGTTTACATGTGATCTTTGCATGAAAGACCATCGGACTCACCAGTGCCCTTGGCTTACAAAGGCCTAGAAGTTATTGGCATAGCAACAGCCTGTCGTGTTAACCAACCCATTTCCACATGGAAAACATTTAACTCAAACCTCTTTGAGTGTAGAAGGGGGCAGTCAGGGACCCCCTCTATCTTCGAGTAATCCTTCGTCTGCGAATGTGTATATGATGAAAGGTAGTATTGATATAACAACTAGGACACATGACTACAGAATGCCAAACACCTCTGAGAAGGGTAAAGATGCTGAAAACCCACCTCTTCCTCTCCAGATTGAGAAGACCTTGGGAAAAACAATGACACGCATCCCAAAAGTTATGTTCAAGAAAGCTTCCCACAATCCAAATGCAAGGGATGCCCAAAACTACTCTGTGGTGGAGGATTTGTCTCAAACCCCTTGTGCAATGTCTTGTTTGGAAGTCCTCTAGAGCTGCCCTTCCTAGAGAAAGGCTATGTTAGCTGACTTAGGATCTGTTGAGACTTGTAATCTGGGAACAATCATGCTTGATACGACCAACTTAAAACCTCGTCTCCCTTACCACGTGGCATTTCAGATAGTAGTGGCTTACACCATGAAAATGTTTACTCGAAACATTTTCCGCACGGTGGTTGATGAGGGCACCTCAACACGCGTGATGTCTTTGGCATGTTGGAAGGCCATTGGCCAACCTATTTTGTCTCTATCACCTACTCTTCTTACCGCTTTCGATGGTCATTCATTCCGACCACATGGAATCATCCCCTCTTTCCCCATGCATCTAGGGGGGAAGACCATGTGCATCGAGGTTGAAGTGCTCAATGCATCTCTCGACTACAATCTCTTGTTAGGAAGGAGATGGAACTATTCTATGAAAGCAGTGGTCGTGAAAGTTTTTTGGGTCTTGTTGTTTCCACATGAGGGCCAGATCTTTTCCATTGATCAGTTATCCTTCTCCCATCCTAACCCTTCATCGGGGGTATCCACGGTCCTAATGATTGATAACCCTTAGCCTGACATCGTCAATGTATGGTTTGGTTTGTGCCCACCTTTGATGGGTACTTTCGATTACCCACCTCCGACCAACAATGTAAAATATATATCGGCTATCCCCGACTAGCCTAGGGATGAAATCTTTCAAATCTCATTGTTTCGTGTGACTTACTTTAACAATATGTGGACTCTTCCTTCCCCATAAGCCATGATGGAAGGGACAGGGAACCATGGCATGGACATGCCTTTTTTCGCGACAGAAGGTGCGTACTCTACAGTCCAACAACCTTCCACCGACCTCGATCCGACTCCCACAAAGGAGTTAGATCTGTTTCTTGAGGCTATTTGGGCTCATGGTTCCCTCTGATTCTTTAGACTTAGTCTTTCCCTCAAACGAGGTGATTCTTGAGGCAATGACTAGTTTGGAAAGACCTTGGGATGATCTCCATCACAGATCTTATTTCCTCCTAGAGTTAAGAATAATTGAAGCAGGTGAATTCGCTATGACTATGACTGGAGATATGGCTTGTCCTATCAATCCTTTGGCTACGCATGTTGTTTACGCTAAAGGAAATATGGAAACCATTGGTAAAATGATACCTATTAATATATCTAGAACCTCTAGCATCATGGAGAATGTCGTCTTCGGAGCGGAATTCTCCCCCGAGGACATTTGAATCTACACGAATTTATTTAAAGAATTCCACGACGTGTTTTCCTGGTCTTATGAGGAAATTCCAAGAATAGATCCAAGAATCGTCGAACATGAAATCACGACATATCCTGATGCTAAGCCGGTCCGATAGAAGCTTTGTCCAGTTAATCCTAAGAAAGCATCATCTATTAAGGTTGAAGTAGAGAAACTACTCAAAGATGGTTTCATCTACCCCGTTCAATTGACTCAATGGGTGTCAAATCCCGTTCTAGTCAACAAACAACAGGGTGTGATTCACGTATGTACGGACTTCCATGATTTGAACAAGGCCTGTCCAAAGGATAATTTCCCCACTCAATTTATCGACCAGATTGTTGATGAATGCATAGGCTGTGAGGTCTTTTCTTTCATGGATGTTTTTTAGGGATAGAATCAGATACAAATCAAGCCCAAATACCAACACAAAACTGCTTTCATTTGTCCATGGGGTACATTCACTTATCGAAAGATGCATTTTGGTCTGAAAAATGCCATAGCTACTTTTCAACGGGCCATGTATTTTTCTTTCCATGACCTCAAACACATAGTCGAGGCTTCTCTTGATGATTTAACATCACGATCTCATAAGAGAGATGATCATCCTACACATCTCTGACTTATATTTGACCGATGTCGCTACTACCGGATTCACTTGAATCAAAACAAATGCAGTTTTTGCATAACATCGGGTTGTCTTCTAGGTTTCATAGTTTCAACAATAGGGATCATGGTCGATCCTTTAAAGGTTGAGGCGATATTTTAGTTGCCTCCCTCATGCACAATCCCTCAGCTTTAGAGTTTACAGGGAAAAGCGAACCTTTTACGGCGTTTCATCGCAAAATATGTTTAGATCACAAAGGGTTTCATGCATTTGCTGAAGAAGGACATTCCTTTTCATTGGGACGAAGCCACTCAATGCTCTTTTGCAACATTGAAACGAGCCCTCATGTCTACCCCTCTGCTTTGGCCACCCAATTATAATAAACATTTCTTATTGTACTTGGCCACTGTAGAGTCGACCATCAGTATGGTCTTGTTTCAGGAGGATGATTTTCTCAAAGAATACATGATTTATTACCTGATTCGAGGCTTGGTTGGACCGCAACTCAATTATTCCCACTTTGAAAAACTTGCATTGGTAGCAGTTCATGTTGTCCAACGATTTTGTCATTATATCTTGTTTCGCAAGACCACGGTCATTGCCATTGTGAATCTGTTTCAATACGTGTTGACACGACATGTAATCAACATAAATATCAGTAGATGGATAGTTATCCTCCAAGAATTTGACTTGGATTTTGTTTCATAAAAATCAAAAAAGTCGTTGGTCTTCGTGGAACTCATCTCGAAACTTCCGCTCGAATCAGGTGATATTATACCCGAGGAGTCACCTATTAAAGGAGACATGTTTTTGATCGCGTCTTCGGCCCCTGGTATGGATATATACTAGTCTATATCTAGAATTTGAAGTGCCCCACCTCTGCTTCTTGTTATGAGCATCGCCATACACACCATCAATCCAAGAACTATCTCATACTCGCGGACACTTTGTATCGTTGAGGTGTAGATTGCATCCTTCGCCAGTGTCTCACTCATGAAAAAGGGGAAATCATGCTTAATGATTGCCACACTGGACCGTGTGGCGATCATCTGTCTGGATTGGAAACAACCCAAAATATTCTATGAGCTAGTTACTTTTGTCCGACATTAATCAAATATTGTGTTGAATCAATCAAGAAGTGCCACCCGTGTCAGATCTTCTCTCAGAAGATGAGGGCACACCACGCTCCCATGTTTCCCGTCATCACAGTTGGTCCCTTCACTAAGTGGGGGATTTATTACGCTACATGCAACCCCCCTTCAGCAAGGGGGCACCATTATATCATCGTAGCAGTAAAATACTTCACAAATTGGGTCGAGGCTATGCCAATGTTTAAATATGATGGTGAGACAACAACTCTCCTTTTGTTTAATCAGATAATAGCAAGGTTTGGCGTCCCGAGAGAGATTGTCACTGACCATGGTATTCACTTTCAGAATAAAATGATGTCCGATTTAACGTCAAATCTTGGGTTGAGGCAAGAAAATTCATCACCCTACTACCCACAAGCAAATGGTCAGGTGGAAGATGTGAATAAGTCCCTTAAGACGGTTCTACATCGAATGATCAATTCGGCCAAGTCAAATTGGAATTTGATGTTGTACTCATCATTATGGGCCTACCGAATCTCTGTTAAGACTGCAACTGGTTTCTCACCTTTTCAAATCGTTTATGGGCTGGAATCAGTCTTGCTTATAGAGTGCCAGATCCCGTATCTAAAGTTGGCAATACAACTATTTCCAAACACTTCACCGCTTCAAGAACATTTATTGCATCTCAAGTAGCTCAATGAGCAACGTCATGATGTAACCTTGGCTAATGAGGCTCACAAACAAAAGTTCAAGTGTCAGTATGATAGGGTCGTTCATCCTTAGATTTTCTCTGAAGGTGACCTTGTCCTGGTCTACGACCAAGATAAGGACCCCCTGGGGGCAAGCAAGTTCAAACCCATGTGGTTTCGACCTTTCATAATGAAGGAGGTTCTAAAAAAGGGTGCTTATCATCTAGTGGAATTTGAGGGAAATGGTTTGGCAGAGCCTAGAAATGGGCTCTACCTCAATAAGTCTTACTCGTAGGTGATTTCCCTTGGGTGACTTCTTGTACATATGTATAGTTCTTATACATTTTCTTTTTAGTTTTTATCTTTTTGGTTTTATGGACGTGTCATTTTTTATGTCATATTTTTCATTGTGGCAAATGTCAAGTGAATCAGAGGTGTTCATTGGGTTTGTGGATGGCACTATCCAACACACTCAGAGGCTTTCTTCCACAACTTAGGTGATTTTCACACCTTAGGGCCAATTTCTATCTTCAGGAGGTATCTATTTAGGTGATGCCACAAACAATGTCATTGAATACAATGCAATATTAGAGTTTCTTCATGATGCTTTGTCACATGGTATCTCTCACCTCCAAGTCTACTTAGATGCTCAGTTGCTTGTGTCCCAGTTAAATGGGGTTTACCATGTTTACGGTCCTACTCTACACTAACGGTTCCTTAGGATACATCTCTTAGAATGAAGCTTTGATAACATTACGTATATCCATGTTCCTAGGAGATTGAATCAAATCACAGCTACTCTAACTAATCATGTATTAGATTGGCATATTGCACACATGTAAGAAAACACACACACACACACACACACACACACACACGCACATGTAAATACATTTGTAAATAAATGTAATCCATAAGACATAAAAAGATGTAAATATGCATATATATATATAGAAAATATCAGATTACATATGTGGTAGATATGTACGTGCCCTGCACCACTACTGCCCATGTACATATGCTAGTTGTACCATTATAGCTCACGTGCACTCACAAAAAAGCGCAAAAAATAAAAATTGCAACGGGATACAGGTTTTTGGGCCGTTACCTAACCATTTGACTGCCCATAGCCAGTCACCTGAACCATTACTATATTTTTGGCCTATAAAATAAGGTGTTGGGGTCCCATTCTAGAGGAAGCACAAGAGCATAGAAATTTTGTCCATTTCAGTATTCCTCGTTTGCCCCAATATTTTGCAACCACATTGTGAGTTTTAGCCAAAATTCATTTTTCCTCCATTGCAAACCCTTGCCATTTCCCTAGAGAGAATTGAAAAGGAGAAGAATACGTGGAAGCAGTTGGTGCATGGTGAAGAGGATCCCAGGACTGGGTTCGAGGAGAATTTGTCGGTCTCATATTGTAAATGAATTTTGTGAGATTAATATACAAAAATAATTTTTTCGTCCTGCCAAATGATGTCTTAAATATTTATGATTTGTTTACATTTTTTTTTATGATGTCTAACCCACTAATCCATATATAGAATGCATGCTTGTAGTTTCTTGTTTGTCTTTTGGTGAATGCAGGTTGGCCTTGGGAGGATATCTGCAGTTGAGAAACAACTAAGCACAAAGGGATCGACATTGGACATGGAGTTTAAGGTATGCCTACCGAATCCCTATACTTTGTATTTTGTGTATGATTGTGGGGTAATGTCAGGATAGTTGTTAAAAGTAGGACACTTTAGACAGTTAGCTCTCCCTACACTTCAAAACCCTAGTGTAGTCCATAAGTTGTTTTTCCCGCTATAGCAAGCATACACACTCAAATTATGATATGCGAATAAAATAGAAGATCATACCTTATTACAAAGGTTTTCATATCATTATCCTTGATGATGGATCTCCTAGTATCCTTTCAAATCTATTACTTGCACACAAGACAAAAAACACACCCTTCTCATGTTTATTGGGGATAAAGAGGAATTCATCTACAAACAAATCTAATTTAGTTTCTCAAGGAAAAATAGATCTACCTGTTGGATCTCGCTATTTCAGGATATTTTGGGGAAATTCAAAACAATTTTGGAAGATAGTTAGAAATGGGACCACAAGTGGAGCACGTGCCAAAATTCTAGGAAAATTAGTGCACTAGAAGGTAGGGAAAACAGTGCGATGGGAAATAGGGAAAAGAAGCATGAGGAAGAGGAAAGAGAAGGAAGAAAGAAGGACAGTGCGACCAGGAAACAATTGGATCGAGGATCAACTGCGTGTAGTAGGTTGTAATGTGGACAAACCTAATACACTTGGGGTTAGGGTTTCGAGTCCTTGTTGTAAGGTTTTTAACCCATTTTGGTAATATAAAGATGTATTGTAATATCTGAGGAGATCATATATGTGATGATATGGTTCTGACGAGTTTTGAGTCATAGTCATTAGATTTTGGTTGAGAGCTATTGTAATGTACCTGAGAACCAACTTTCTTTTATTGTAATGTAACTGTTCTTCCAACTAGCTAGTGATCTTCTTGTCTTGTCTCATAGAATATTTTTTCTAGTGTGTATTGGTATTTAACGTTAATATAAATCCCTAGTGTGTCATTGATATTCTCACACCATGGAGGATCAGGAGCTCCGCCAGTCGCAAAGGATTCTTGGCTTGCTACCGGTTAATCTGGAGCCACCCCTGCCACCACTAAGGCGAAGACTAGACCAGCAAGGGTCCTTTGAGGCGACCAAGCCACAGGAAACTGAGTCCAACCCATCTCCGAGAGGAGAACATTTGATTCTGGAGGAACCAACCATTTCCGACCTTGGAGCAGAATCTCTTGGTCCGTATAACCCTCCGATCACTAATCTATCAGTGCCCATCGTCGTACAGGTTAAAACTTACGAGTGTCAGGTAGTGTCACAAGAAGCAATGGAGACAAATGTTGCTACTTCTTCAGGGAATCCTCATATTCCCTCTATGGCTGTCACTATAGGGGGGTTTTATCCTCCTAACCAACCGTCACCAATACGAACCACTATGGTCTCTACCACCTCTACCTCAGGCAATGGTTTGATTCCATCTATGGCGATGATCATTGGTCCTTTCACCCAGAGTGTGAAAGGCCCTTCGTTCTCATACAGGATGCTTGCCTTTGATACGAACTCTATCCTTTCCTACTCCACTTTACATACTTTAGGTCTAGGGGAAGGTAGCTCGAACACTCCTCTCCAAGGATCCATGGGGGGCACTTCAGCTCCCTATAACACTTTCCCTTATGGAGGGTGTCATATACCTCCTTCGTCCCCTTCACTTGGCAGTGCTCACCAGCACTCCATTGGGTCGAACGTAAACTATAGTTCATTTGGAGAAGGTAGTCAAGGACTTCCTTTTTCTAGCATGTCGGTAGGTTTGACACCATTCTCTTTGTTCAACGTGTTTGATAAAAATGCACTCTCGTTAGCTTCTGTCTCGGTTGGGGGAAACCTTAGTTATGGACAACAAAATCCTATGCAGGGTACTATTCCTACACATGGGGCAAACTCATGAATTCCTTCGTCACAAGGAATTTGGAATCCATGGCAGGGATCAGGGATGTCGACTGGGGGAAAACCCTTCCATAGCCAAACCCAGGGCAAGGCTCATGATCTATTCCCATTGGATCGGTAGGGGGAAACCCTTCACAAAATATTTGGAATGCAACATCTATCATGATCTGCATTGGCCTCCCATGCCAACCAAGTTTCCTTTGGACATTACAAAGTTTGAAGCTAAGCCTAATGAAGATCCAGGTAATCATGTGACTACCTTCCATTTATGGTGCTTGTCCAACTCTTTGAGAGACAGCTCCATTCAATTGCATTTGTTTCAATGCACTCTCATCGGGGGTTCTGCAAAATCGTACATCGAGCTCAACCACTCAAGATACTCTTCCTTTGATGAATTGGCGATGGTTTTATTAAACCATTTTCAATTACCTGTGATATACGACGCTGACACCAAATTGCTGGCCAACTTTGAGAAGACAAAGGAAGACTATATCTCAGATCACATTT
Organism: Picea glauca; assembly: GCA_000966675.3. Classification (NCBI taxonomy): domain Eukaryota; kingdom Viridiplantae; phylum Streptophyta; class Pinopsida; order Pinales; family Pinaceae; genus Picea; species Picea glauca. The sequence goes on from JZKD02S1750526.1 coordinate 287,523, forward strand.
GAGAATGGAGACGCCAAAAGAGTTTGATAAAAGTACTAGTCCCACCAACATTCCTGCTTGATTGGTTCCTTAAGTCTTTAGTACCACAGTTATCTAAAGACATCGCAATGTCGGGGGTCTTTTCAGAAGAAGAAGCGATAATGAGAGCTCAATAGATAGAGCTAATTTACTCTTAGTCTGGTTTACTTTATGAAGTTTTTCTAGATGCACCGTGGTCAATACTTGACAAGACTAGACATAGATTTGGACCACATGCCGATGGTATTGTTGGTTTAGTGCAAATGAATTCCACTGATCAACTATTGAATCAATTGCAGCAATTGTCAATACAACAGACAATGGCCAAACATACCAATGGTTCGGCTAATCCCCCTACTCAAACGTCGGATGTACACAGTGTGCAATCGACAAACCCAAAGGCCACCCAACAACATATCAAAAATAAGAAGCAAAAAAACAAGGGCAAGGGGGATAAGAAACCTACCAATAATGCTAGTGGGGGAAACACAGAAAAGAAGAAGTCAAAGTTTAAATGTAATCTTTGCACAAAAGACCATCTAACTCACCAGTTCCCTCAGCTTGCAGAGGCCCATAAGTTATTGGCATAGCAACAGCCTATCGTGTTAACCAAACCATTTCCACATGGAAAACATTTAACTCAAGCCTCTTCGAGTGCGGAAGGGGGAAGTCAGGGACCCCCTCTATCTTTGAGTAATCCTTCGTCCGCGAATGTGTATATGATGAAAGGTAGTGTTGATATAACAACTAGGACACACGACTATAGAATGCCAAACACCTCTGAGAAGGGTAAAGAAGCCAAAAACCCACCGCTTCCTCTCTAGATTGAGAAGACGTTGGAAAAAACAATGAAACGCATCCCAAAAGTTGTGTTCAAGAAAGCTTCCCACAATCCAAATGCAAGGGAAACCCAAAACTACTCTATGGTGGAGGATTTGTCTCAAACCCCTTGTGCAATGTCTTGTTTGGAAGTCCTCTAGAGCTGCCCTTCCTAGAGAAAGGCTCTGTTAGCTACCTTAGGATCTGTTGAGACTTGTAATCTGGGAAAAATCATGCTTGATACCACCAACTTAAAACCTCGTCTCCCTTACCACGTGGCATTTCAGATATTAGTGGCTTACACCATGAAACATTTTACTCGAAACATTTTCTGCACGTTGGTTGATGAGGGCACCTCAACATGCCCGATGTCTTTGGCATGTTGGAAGGCCATTGGCCAACCTATTTTTTCTCTGTCACCTACTCTTCTTACTGCTTTCGACGGTCATTCATTCCGACCACATGGAATCATCCCCTCTTTCCCCATGCATCTAGGGGGGAAGACCATGTGCATCGAGGTTGAAGTGGTCAATGCATCTCTCGACTACAATCTCTTGTTAGGAAGGAGATGGACCTATTCTATGAAAGCAGTGGTCATGAAAGATTTTTGAGTCTTGTTGTTTCCACATGAGGACCGGATCATGTCCATTGATCAATTATCCTTCTCCCGTCCTAACCCTTCATCGAGGGTATCCACGGTCCCAATGATTGATAACCCTTAGCCCGACATCATCAATGTATGGTTTGGTTTGTGCCCACCTTTGATGGGTACTTTCGATTACCCACCTCCGAATGGCAATGTCAAATATATATCGGCTATCCCCGACTAGCCTAGGGATGAAATCTTTCAAATATCATCATTTTGCATGACTTACTTTAACGATCCGTGGACTCTTCCTTCCCCATAAGCCACGATGGAAGGGACAGGGAACCATGGCATGGCCATGCCTTTTTTCGATACAGAAGTTGCGTTCTCGAGTTATATCCACCGACCCCGATCCGACTCCCACAAAGGAGTTAGATCTAGTTCTCAAGCCTATTTGGGCTCAAGGTTCCCTCTGATTCTTTAGAATTAGTCTTTCCCTCAAACGAGGTGATTATTGAGGCAATGACTAGTCTGGAAAGACCCTGGGATGATCTCCATCACAGATCTTATTTCCTCCTAGAGTTAAGAATAATTGAAGCAGGTGAATTCACTGTGACTATGACTGGAGATATGGCTTGTCCTATCAATCCTTTGGCTACACACGTTGTTTACACTGAAGTAATTATGGAAACCATTGCTAAAATGATACCTATTAATATCTCCAGAACCTTTGGCATTGTCGAGAATGTCTTCTTCGGAGAGGAATTCTCCCTCGAGGACATTTGAATCTACACGAATTTATTTAAAGAATTCCACGATGTGTTTTCCTGGTCTTACGAGGAAATTCCAAGAATAGATCCAAGAATCGTCGAACATGAAATCACGACATATCCTGACGCTAAGACGGTCCGACAGAAGCTTTTTCCAGTTAATCCTAAGAAATTATCATTTATTAAGGTTGAAGTAGAGAAACTACTCAAAGTTGGTTTCATCTACCCTGTTCAATTGACTCAATGGGTGTCAAATCCCGTTCCAGTCAACAAACAACAGGGTATGATTCACGTATGTACGAACTTCCATGATTTGAACAAGGCCTGTCCAAAGGATAATTTCCCCACTCCATTTATCAACCAGATTGTTGATGAATGCATAGGCTGTGAGGTCTTTTCTTGCATGGATGTTTTTTCGGGATAGAATCAGATACAGATCAAGCCCAAAGACCAACACAAAACCGCTTTCATTTGTCCGTGGGGTACATTCACTTATCGAAAGATGCATTTTGGTCTGAAAAATGCCAGAGCTACTTTTCAGCGGGCCATGCATTTTTCTTTCCACGACCTCAAACACATAGTCGAGGCTTCTCTTGATGATTTAACATCACGATCTTGTAAGAGAGATGATCATTCTGCACACCTCCAACTTATACTTGAGCGATGTCGCTACTACCGGATTCACTTGAATCCAAACAAATGCAGTTTTTGCATAACATCGGGTTGTCTTCTAGGTTTCATAGTTTCGACAATAGGGATCATGGTCAATCCTATAAAGGTTGAGGCGATAGTTCAGTAGCCTCCCTCATGCACAATCCCTCAGCTTCAGAGTTTATAGGGAAAAGCAAACTTTTTACGGTGTTTCATCGCAAAATATGTTTAGATCACAAAGGGTTTCATGCGTTTACTGAAGAAGGACATTCCTTTTCATTGGGACAAAGCCACTCAATTCTCTTTCGCAGCATTGAAACGCACCCTCACGTCTTCCCCTCTGCTTTGGCCACCCAATTATAACAAACATTTCTTATTGTACTTGGCCACTGTAGAGTCGACCATCAGTATGGTCTTGTTTTAGGAGGATTATTTTCTCAAAGAATACATGATTTATTACTTGATCCGAGGCTTGGTTGGACCAGAACTCAATTATTCCCACTTTGAAAAACTTGCATTGGTAGCAGTTCATGTTGTCCAACGATTTTGTCATTATATCTTGTTTCGCAAGACCACCGTCATTGCCATTGTGAATCTGTTTCAATACGTGTTGAAACGACGTGTAATCAACATAAATATTAGTAGATGGATAGTTATCCTCCAAGAATTTGACTTGGATTTTGTTTCAGAAAAATACAAAAAGTTGTTGGTCTTCGTGGAACTCATCTTGGAACTTCCGGTCGAAACAAGTGATATTATACATGAGGAGTCACCTATTAAATTAGAGATGTTTTTGATCGTGTCTTCAGACCCCTGGTATGGAGATATACTAGTCTATATCTAGAATTTGAAGTACCCCACCTCTGCTTCTCGTTATGAGCGTCGTCGTACACACCATCAAGCCAAGAACTATCTCATACTTGAGGACACTTTGTATCGTTGAGGTGTATATTGCATCCTTCGCCGATGTCTTACTCATGAAAAAGGGGAAATCATGCTTAATGATTGCCACACTGGACCATGTGGTGGTCATCTGTCTGGGTTGGAAACAACCCAAAATATTCTATGAGCTAGTTACTTTTGGCCGACATTAATCAAATATTGTGTTGAATCGGTCAAGAAGTGCCACCCGTGTCAGATCTTCTCTCGGAAGATGAGGGCACACCCCGCTCCCATGTTTCCTATCATCAAAGTTGGTCCCTTCACTAAGTGGGGGATTTATTACGCTACATGAAACCCCCCTTCAGCAAAGGGGCACCATTATATCATCGTAGTAGTATAATACTTCACAAAGTGGGTCGAGGCTATGCCAATGTTTAAATATGATGGTGAGACAACAACTCTCTTTTTGTTTAATCATATAATAGCAAGGCTCGACGTCCTGAGAGAGATTGCCACTGACCATGGCAGTCACTTTCAGAATAAAATGATGTCCGATTTAATGTCAAAGCTTGGGTTGAGGCAAGAAAATTCATCACCCTACTACCCACAAGCAAATGGTCATGTGGAAGCTGTGAATAAGTCCCTTAAGACTGTTCTACATCGAATGATCAATTCGGCCAAGTCAAATTGGAATTTGATGTTGTACTCAACATTATGGGCCTACCGAACGTCTGTTAACACTGCAACCATTTTCTCACCTTTTCAAATCGTTTATGGGTTGGAATCAGTCTTGCTTATAGAGTGCCAGATCCCGTATCAAAAGTTGGCAGTACAACTATTTCCAGACACTTCACCGCTTGAAGAGCGTTTATTGTATCTCGAGTAGCTCAATGAGCAACGTCATGATGCAACCTTGGCTAATGAGGCTCACAAACAAAAGTTCAAGTGTCAGTATGATAGGGTCGTTCATCCTTGGATATTATCTGAAGGTGACCTTGTCCTGGTCTACGACCAAGATAAGGACCCCCTGGGGGAAAGCAAGTTCTAACCCATGTGGTTCCGACCTTTCATCATGAAGGAGGTTCTAAAAAAGGGTTCTTATCATATAGTGGAATTTGAGGGAAATGGTTTGGTGGAGCCTAGAAATGGGCTCTACCTCAATAAGTATTACTCCTAGGTGAGTCACCTTGGGTGACTTCTTGTACATATGTATAGTTCTTATACATTTTTTTTATAGTTTTTATATTTTTGGTTTTATGGAAGTGCCATTTTTTATGTCATATTTTTCACTGTGGAAGATGTCAAGTGAATCAGAGGTGTTCATTGGGTTTGTGGATGGCACTATCCGACACACTCAGAGGCTTTCTTCCACAACTTGGGTGATTTTCACACCTTAGGTCCAGTTTCTATCTTCACTAGGTATCTGTTTAGGTGACACCACAAACAATGTCATCGAATACAATGCAATATTAGAGTTTCTTCATGACACTTTGTCACATGGTATTTCTCACCTCCAAGTCTTCTTAGACGCTCAACTGCTTGTGTCCTAGTTAAATGGGGTTTACCATGTTTATGATCCTACTCTACACTAATGGTTCCTTAGGATACATCTCTTAGAATGAAGCTTTGATAACATTACGTATATCCATGTTCCTAGGAGATTGAATCAAATCACAGCTACTCTAGCTAATCATGTATTAGATTGGCATATTGCACACATGTAAGAAAACACATGCACACATGTAAATACATTTGTAAATAAATGTAATCCATAAGACATAAAAAATGTAAATATGCATATATATATAGAAAATATCAGAGTAAATGGGTGGGGGCAAGCACCTCAAAAATATTTCCAGTAAGACTCACAAGGATTATTCCCTCAAAAATATACAAAGGGTTCCCTCGACACGTAAGTAGTCTAGCCTAGCTAAGGGAGAGGCCCGTTGGCCTTGCCATAATGAACAACGATGTTTGCCAAATGTTGGAAGAGATGGACCTAGGTCCGTGGTACCCAAAATATGTGAGGTTTCATTGCTGGTGGTAGATCCTTGATCTCTTCCATAGGGACTGCGCGAGTGAGCTCGGTGAAGTTTAGCTCCACCCATCTCAATACTCTCTCAGCCTCTCCGGTTGGAGGGCCCCATGCTACTGCTGCTGGTCTGGTGGAAACGGTTGGTCCTGCCTCTGGTCGAGGATGTAACCTAGTCCTCGAGAAGTATGTTGGATGCATTGGTCCCACATATGTACATAATAGATACATAAGTGTTAGATACTCCGGTATACAAAAAAAAACCGATATATATAAAAAGAAATAAAAATTAAATAAATTTGAAAAGAAAACATATCCATCTCTCCTCTCTCCACTTCAGGAGGTACAGGCATGTCATGATCTCTATAAAAATTGATCCCAACATAGGGGTAGTTCTCTATATACAAAATCTTCTCAGACCACCTATCAAATAAAGCATCGTTGAAAGCCTCAACGGTCCTCCCTCCCCCCTATTGCGACATCAACACTGATCATCTGCATAATGCTAGGAGAGAGGCCACATTTCCTTGTATCATCTCTTGCAGACTAAAACTGGGTACCCACTCGAAGAAAAAGGAACATAGAATAGTCCTGAACCCAATTTTTTTTTTCTCCCATATCCGACACTCTGTTAGCTGTCTCTTCATGCAATCTAGCATGGTTGTACTCCATTCCAAAATCCATGCATTTAAGCACTGAACCGCACAATGCATGTGCTCCCGGGAGGCTTGATGTAAAGCCACAGAACTAGTGATCCTCCCAATGAGTAGAACTATCACTTTCAATGATAGATTTATGTTCTTATTTATTGGCACCTGAGAACCAACTTTTTCAGTACCAACCTCGCAATGGAGTCCAATCAACTCCTCAATGTTGTGAGGCCCGGCGGGAAAGGTACGCAAGTTGACTGTATCCCTTCTCCTCGAGAGACTAGTTAGGAAGTAAATATCTTTAGTCATTGGATTCAACGACTGCCCCTCAATCATAAATGCCTTAGCATGAGGATTCCAGTAATCTATCAAAGCATTCAACAACCTGGGTTGTGCCCTCATGAACAGACACTGGAAGAATTTCAACAACCCACATTGCGCTAATACAATGATAGCAGCAGCGTCTTGTGAGACCAAAAAATTGATGTCTTCATGTTTCCTCTCTCTCCATTGGACATACATCCTGCAAAAGGACAAGTTCATAGGGAGTTAACTCTTTCTTTTTATTTTTTTCCACATATTGCAGGGTGTAGGCAGGTTGTATTGGCACAGTCATGTATGCACGCATGCAGATCATTTTCTGCATGCAGGCATACGCGAGTTGTCCTAAGAAAACTTGCATACACCTAGGGCCAAACTTTTTAAAGGTCAACGCCC
>JZKD02S1750526.1:294666-313315 GCA_000966675.3 Picea glauca
AAAAAAATGCAAAAAGGAAGAATGGAAATGCAGGAGGGGCTAGTTTGTACTTACTTGGTCCAAGCAGAAATTTGTTTCGTCCACTGAAGCTCTCAGAATCAACTCTTTTGGAAAAGGGGTGTTTTTAACTTTTTTGTCAATTCTTAATTTACAATGGTGATAATGAGCTTCCAGCTTGTATTTATAAATGTTTTGGCCCCTTTTTGTCAGTTTTTGGACCCTTTTGTTGTTTTTTCTAGCCTGAAAATCATTTAGTGTGGTTCTCAAGTTTCTTTTGGGATGTTACGATACATTTTACTTTTGGTTCAGTGAACTTTTTTTAGAGTTGGGGCACTTTTAAGGTCCTTTGGTGAAAAATATTTTTTCCAACTTTGTGCATTTAAGATAGGATTCCACCTCCACTTATTGCACCTCACTATCTTTTTCTCTTTTCCATAGGATCGATCGCACCGAATTATGACAGGGAACCCTCAATCCTTCTCTAGAAGTGTTGTAATTTAGTGGTAGAGCCTACCTTCACATGGATGCCCTGGGTAGATCCTGGTTGAATTTTGGTGTCCATGCAATCGCTAATGACTTTAGGCTTGGGAGTCCTTTTATTCCTATCTTGATTACGAGTTTGGGCCTTCACATGTTTTATATGTTATCACTCTTGGTTTCACCCTTGGGACTCCCAAAACAATAGGTCTTCTTTTAAGACCTTTTCAGACCCTCTAAACATGAAAAGATTGCCGAGCGATCTTGTTTCCCTTCACGCTCGCCAAACTAAAATTCAAAGGCACGTCCATTCGATGATAGTTTACCCCTTTTTCGATCCAGATGGTCAAATGTTCGAACAAAGGTATACTCTAGGGGCCTTAGTTCTCTAAAAGAGTATTCTCAGGTATAAATTTAAACCTTTTTCGAGCCCGAGGGACTAAATTTATGAAAAAGGAATCCCCACGGAGTCCATAGTTAATCTCTTTTCAGACTCCCTAAAATTGAAAATATTGTCGAGTGACCTTGTTTCTTCACACTCGTTAAATTGTTCAAAAATAACATCCCTTACGGATTCCATAGTTAATCTCTTTTCAGACTCCTTAAATATGAAAAGATTGTCGAGTGATCTTGTCATTGTCACACTCATTAAAATAATTTTGAATAGACATTTTTTCGGTGCTAGTTTACCCCATTTTCGAACCGACTAGACTACCTTCGAAAAAGGTACCCCAGTGGAGTCTTCTTTTACGCTTTTTCAGACTCTCTAAAAATGAAAAAATGCCAAGCTTACGTTCTCTGGGATCATTAAAATTACACCGAACGATGTTATCATTATGTCTTATTAATCGCATTTTCATTCCTATGTCTTTCTCCTAATGTCGGCTCCATGTTGCTCTCAAATGAACCATATGAAGCATGCCTTATACACAAGCCTTGTATCACTTTGCCTCTGCGTCTTGACACCTTGACCCATGGAGGATTTTTCCCGAGTGTCATTTTCCTGCATATGTCCCCTTATCTAAGCATCATTGTGTTCCTTGCACTTGGAACTAGTATGTTTGCGACACTCGTTCCTCCTTTGTAACGTAGCATTCTTGTATTCTTTTTCAATCTTTCCAAAATTATTGAAAAAAACAAAAAAATCAAATATACCCCAAAAATAGGAAGGGAAAAGTATTTTCTTTTTGTTGACAACACAATGAGTTTCCATTGGACAAAGCACATCCTTTCATTTGTTTGTCAAGATCTGGGATTTAATCTGAACTTAGGAAGTTGTTCTTCGTACATAGAATTGTGTCCTCATCCATTTAGTTATCCTTCCAAACATATGGAGAGTTTGCGTTGCCTCCTGCATCGTGAACTTATGTCAATTCCAAGCTCCCCGAGTCTCATCATTTGCCATGATTTTGTCCAAGGGAATTTTTACTAAGCTTGAGTCGGCCCTTTTGCAGTTTGTCTCTTGTCCTCATGCCCAGCCACCTCGAAAATTCAGTCAAGTCCTTGCTCAAAATCAATGAAGTTCTCTGCCTAATCACCGAGATCCTCTTGTCTATTCCTAATGAGTCATCGAATACCTATAGGTAGTGAATTTGTACACTAATATTACATTCCTACCTGAGTTTTGAATATTTTGAAGTTGTTTCTAGAGCTTTGAAGACCTCATCTCCAGCCATCAGACATCGTTGGCTTCTTGAAGATGGATACTATACATGTATATATTTTGATTTTGAGATGTAGATTTGTTGTGTACTACTTGTGACTACACTTTATATAGTTATATGACATAGATCTGCAGTGTATTTGATTGGTAACCATGATTTTATTTCATCCGGAGCATGGGTATGCTTGCCTCGATGAGACAAATTGTTATTTTGCAGATGGCACCTCCTGAAATCTGGTCTCTAGGCTCACTCGTTTCATACATTGGTAACTATTTATAATGTATTTTGGCCATCAAATGATCTTCTAACCTCATACATTAGGGGGCATCTGTTATAACCCTAAATTGCACCAGACATGCATACCTGGCATCAAGCCATCTTACTTGCTATTTTTTCCAAGCCATCATTGAACAACTCTTATGAAAAAACATTTCTTTGAATATGTACATGCCCTGCACCACTACTTCCCATGTACATATGCTAGTTGCACCATTATAGCTCACGTACACTCACAAAAAAGTGCGAAAAATAAAAATTGCAAAGGGATACGGGTTTTTGGGCCGTTGCCTAACCATTTGACTACCCATAGCCAGTCACCCGAACCATTACTATAATTTTGGCCTATAAAAGAAGGTGTTGGGTTCCCATTCTAGAGGAAGCACAAGAGCATAGAAACTTTGTCCATTTCAGTATTGCTCGTTTGCCCCAATATTTTGCAACCACATTGTGAGTTTGAGCCAAAATTCCTTTTTCCTCCATTGCAAACCCTTTCCATTTCCTTAGAGAGAATTGAAAAAGATAAGAATACGTGGAAGCAGTTGGTGCATGGTGAAGAGGATCCCAGGACTGGTTTCGAGGAGAAGTTGTCGGTCTCATATTGTAAATGACTTTTGTGAGATTAATATACAAAAATAATTTTTTCGTCCTGCCAAATGATGTCTTAAATCTTTATGATTTGTTTACATTTTTTGTTATGATGTCTAACCCACTAATCCATATATAGAATGCATGTTTGTAGTTTCTTGTTTGTCTTTTGGTGAATGTAGGTTGGCCTTGGGAGGATATATGCAGTTGAGAAACAACTAAGCGCAAAGGGACCGACATCGGGCGTGGAGTTTAAGATATGCCTACCGAATCCCTATACTTTGTATTTTATGTATGATTGTGGGGTAATGTCAGGATAGTTGTTAAAATTAGGACACTTTAGACAGTTAGCTCTCCCTACACTTCAAAACCCTAGTGTAGTCCGTAAGGGTTTTTTCCCGCTATAGCAAGCATACACACTCAAATTATGATATGCGAATAAAATAGAAGATCATACCTTATTACAAAGGTTTTCATATCATTATCCTTGATGATGGATCTCCTAGTATCCTTTCAAATCTATCACTTGCACACAAGACAAAAAACACACCCTTCTCATGTTTATTGAAGATAAAGAGGAATTCATCTACAAAAAAATATAATTTAGTTGCCCAAGGAAAAATAGATCTACCTGTTGGCTCTGGCTATTTTAGGATATTTTGGGGAAATTCAAAACAATTTTGGAAGACAGTTAGAAATGGGACCACAAGTGGAGCACGCGCCAAAATTCTAGGAAAATTAGTGCACTAGAAGGTAGGGAAAACAGTGCGGTGGGAAATAGGGAAAAGAAGCATGAGGAAGAGGAAAGGGAAAGGAAGAAAGAAGGACAGTGCGACCAGGAAAAAATTGGATCGAGGATCAACTGCGTGTAGTAGGTTTTAATGTGGACAAACCTAATACACTTGGGGTTAGGGTTTTGGGTCCTTGTTGTAAGGTTTTTAACCCATTTTGGTAATATAAATATGTATTGTAATATCTGAGGAGATCATATATGTGATGATATGGTTTTGACGAGTTTTGAGTTGTAGTCATTAGATTTTGGTTGAGAGCTATTGTAATGTACCTCATATTTATCACAATTTTTTTTTCTTTATAAGTTTCTTGGGAGAAGAAGGAGAAGCTCCTAGTTACGTGACTCTGTTGTCGACTTGATTATGAAATTCTGTAATAAAAACTTGCTAATTGTAACTTTCTCTATATAAAAAAACCTTGTTATAAACCCCTATAATTCTTCTTCCCACGAGATATCCTATCTATGTCATGAGAAGAAAGGTTATAAAGGAAAACCTCAAGGCCTTTAGCATGCCCCCTTCTACCTTTAATCTTTACCCAAATGCATATAGGGTACGCATACAAGGGTAGTCTTACAACACATGTTATAACTCATTTTAATCTAACACATAGCCCCACGTCCGTGCACAGGTTCACTTAATGGTGTTATCTTAGGAACTTTAACTAGTTCTCATCCATAATGGACATGGAGTTGGGTTTTTCCTTTACACCAGGAAGTTAACCTAAATATCAAGTCTCGGTTATGTTTTGGTTCTTGAAATCAGGGTTGAAAAAGTAATGAAAGTACTAGACCCAAATGCCAATGAAATCTTGACAACTAGGATCTGATTGTTGTCTCGGACTAACAAAGAGGAGTCGAAAATGTTAACCTGAGTCATGACGGTATCCAATCGAGATATTCCTTAAGTGGAAGAGATGGTTTTTCTGTCTAAATTGTTAAAGCTCTGTACTACATTAATGGTCATCCTACGAAATTCCTTTAGGTTTACTGGGCTTCATAATTGAAGCGTCATACTCACCCTACCATTGTCACATGGCTAGCCGTCCTCTACACTCCCTACATTTACTACGAGATGTCAATGTGCCAATTAGGGTTGTAGTAAGTTCACAGTTTGTCATTTCTGAGTTTCGCGAAGAGGTCCTGCATACCACAGTTTTCAGAGGCAAAGACTGGGAGGGATGGTAGTTGTTTCCATAGTGTAACTCATGGAGTGGTCTGAAACACTGGTGAGTTCTTCCTTAACATAATCTCGAGATAGATAACAACATGAAGGTGAAATATTTTGGAAGGACGTTTAAGTATTTTATTATTTTGTTAGTTACCATCATGTCTTTTATTCCTCTTGTGTTCTTCCTTTGATTAGTCATCTGGGAGTTCTCTGTAGTAGTTATAGGGTATTTTGGAGTTAGGGTTACTAGACAACCTATGCTACCCCTCAAGTAATCTTTCATTTAACAGAGGGAGGATATATTTCTTACCATGCGTCTCACTGAGAAATAACTAAGGCTTGGTATATCTGTAGCTTCATTTTCGTTATTACTATTTTCATTTTCCTTAAAGAATCTCACCTATAGATGTTGTCCCTGTGAATAGTTCATCGATGGGGACTCTTTTTGTTTGGTAGGGTAGTATGTTACATTCCGTCTATTTATATATTCTCTAAATCTATTAGATTCTCGACTGGCCTTTACTATTGTTATTTGATTTACCTACTTCTGTCTCCGTGATACCTTGGTCAATTTATTAGGAATCCTACAACATGATATTTTCGGTCTTGGAACGTACCCTTGTCACCTTGATATGTGGCGATTCATTTCCGTCGTCTAAATACCATAGCACGATGACTATGTTCTTACTGTTGAATTTTACCTACTCGTTATAGTTTGGTTCTGGATTGATTTAAACTTAACTTTTAAACATGTCCATATTCTGTATGAAAAGTTTGTGTTACTGTTTTGACATTCCTCTTGTGGTAACTTTGTACAAATTACAAGCTAAGGATTTTCACTATTGATTAATTCTTAAGAGAGGGGGTTTGGTAAAACTTGTTACCATCACTAATGATGGGCCTTGTTCTTGCAAGGACCCCTTAGAAATCGTACCACACCTTCCTCCCTCGGCTTGAACCTCTAAACAAACAGTGGCGATGGGGAAATGATTTGAACCCATGCATCATAAGATAAGTATTTTTCTGGAAGGGGAATTATTGGTGTAACTTTAATTGTCTTATTGCAACTACTTTTCTTTTGTTACCTAAACTTCAAATAAAGACTAAGGTTTACAGGTTTCATTTTCTTCCAGGGTCTCCGTGTGTACAAGTATCGAATACCCACCACTATCTCCTATGAAAAAATATATTTGGGTTCCGAACCCTCACCTCTCAATCCAATTCTACAGGTTCTAGCATCAACCAAGGAGATCGTGATTCGACTAACTCTATTATGCATAGTTCTTGTCTATTGTAGTATTTTTTGGAGTAAACCCTTGGGGTCTCTTTTCCATTGATTGTGTAATGCCATCTCTTGCATAGTGTTGAGTTTGTATATGAATTTAGATCTGGTAAACTATGTAATACACTCCTTTTTATTTAATTAAAGAAAGGAAATCCTAGCCAAATCTTACTCGGAATGATAATCCGTGTCAATGTGACTCTATATTTCTATTTCAAATACTGTACTTGTTATTTATGAAACTCGACTCTGCTCACGCCATTGGCCTATTCTGTTTTAATAAATGGGTTAATGATATCCATTAGTCTACTATATTCGATACATGTTGAATGAAGTGTATCGACTGTTGTTTTAGTTAGGGTATTCCAACTCCTATGCATTTTCTTTATAACTATGGTTGCATGTCTGTCCAGAATTCATCATACTCATAGTACAAGAATGAATCCTTGTCAATATGTTCATATATAAATATATTTTCTTATGTAGATATTAGGTTCCAGATTTCATTATAATCCCTGCTAATAGTAATTTAGATAGATACTGGTCTATATGTGATATAGATATACCGTGGAATGTATTGGTTCATAAAGGATTAAATCCATGCTAAGTGGTAGATAGCGTTTCGATTAAATTTTTGAACCTAAGCTTGGTAATTGCATAAATATACTTACTTTATATATATACATAAAAACTGGTGTTCAACCTGTTCGTGCCTAGATGCTCTATACCAGAATTTTGATGTACAGGAAATACTTATGTTATAACAGAAATCCAATTATAGGAAAAAGGGTTACTTCCAGACTTTAATCACATCCATCCATTCGATTTCCCTAAAATGAAAATCAAATAACTTCTAACTTTCGTATCGACACTAATCCAGTCATAAGGATTTGCTTAGGAAATTGATTTCAGAAAATGATTTACCCAACTATTTTGTAGGAGAATTGGACTTCACATAATCATATAATCGAACAATTTCGCTTAGTTTATTGTGTCCATACAGACTTTAAGGATTACACTACATCTGTAACTAATTCACTCTGCAACGATATAATTAATTCAATCTAGATACAACAATTTCATTACATCAGATATACGATCATTTAAATAAATGCATTACAAATATTAGATATAATAATTCAAATAGAGAAGAGAGATTACATATCTGAAACAATTCATGGGAAGACAAAGGGAACAACCACATTCCTCCCAACCATAGAATAGGGCAGCCAAACTAATTGCCCGATTCACTCCCAAGTGGCCTCCTCAAGACCAAAGTTCTTCCATTGCACTTTTACCTGAGCGACGACTCTGTTCCAAAGTGCTATTTCTCTCCGGTCCATAATGCACAGGGCCTCTGATTGGAACTTGCCTTCTGGTTCCACTTGCACCAAGTTCTAATCAATCATATGAGTAGGGTCATAGACATAATTTTTCAACAAGGAAACACAAAATACATTATGAATTCTTAGATTAGATGGAAGTGCAAGTTGGTATGCTACAGGTCCAATTCGAGCTAGTATATCGAAGTGCCCACAAAACCTGGATGCCAACTTGGAACTGTTACCGAGTTTTAGTGAACTCTTTCAGGCTTTGACTTTTAAGTAAACATGATCTCCCACTTGAAATTCCAAGTGTCTTCTTTTCTGGTCTACATAACTTTTATGTCTGTCATGTGCCTCTTTTAAGTTATGTTGTACCTTTCTTACCGTACTTTCCATTTCTTGGAGCATTGCTGGTCCAACCATGAGTCTGTCAACTGGGTAGTCCCAACTAATTAGTGTCATACACTTTCTTTCATACAGTACCTTGAAGGGGATCAATTTAGCTGAAGTTTGGTACCCATTGTTATATGCAAATTCTACCAAGTACATGTAGTCTTCCCACTTACTCGGTTTTGTTCTTACATACATGCAGAGCATATCTTCTACAATCTAATTTGTTCATTCAGTCTGTCCATCCGTTTGTGGATGGTAACTCATGCTAAAATTCAAATTAGTATTTATCCCCGCAAACAATTATTTCCAAAAAGTGGATGTAAATTTTATGTCTCTATCCGAGATCACCATTTTAGGAATACCATGTAGTCTAAAAATTTCTTTCATAAATATTTCAATGATGTTTATAGATTTAAAAGTAGATTTCATAGGAATAAAGTGTGTAGACTTACTGAGTTTATCGTTCACAACCATAATAGAATCATTATGTTTCTGAGTTTTTGGAAAACCTGTTATAAAGTCCAGCGATATGGTCTCCCATTTCCATTCTGGCACTGGTAATGGCTGTAATAGGCCGGCTAGATGCTGGTTTATGACCTTAACCTGCTGACAATCTTGGCACCTAGCCAAGTATTTTGTTGTTTCTCCCTTCATATTAGGCCAGTAAAATAGTTTTCTAAGTGTTGTTATCGTTTTCTGGTATCTTGGATGGCCAGAATATGGTTTCTTATGCACTTCATCCAAGACTATTATCTTTAACTCTGCTGAATATGGTCTGTAAAGTATGATTTTAAATCATAACAGTCCATTTTTGTCGATACTCAGATCTAGTTTATCTGAGTTTGCAGTATTGTCTTGTAATTCTGCCATTATCTTAGTGTAATTTTCGTCGTTAATACCTGCCGTCCTTATTCTTTGTTCCATATCACTTTCTGCCATATTGATATTTATCTCAAATAACCCATGGTCTCTTCTACTTAAATCATCTTCTACCTTATTTTCCTTACCCTTGATATGTCTGACCTCGAAGTCGAATTCGCTCAAAAAGGCTAGCCACCTTGCTTGCCTTGCATTAAGATCTGGTTGGCTAAACAAATATTTCACACTGCTATTATTCATCAATAATAGAAATTTTCTACCCATTATGTAGTGTCACCACATTTTTAAGGTGTGTATTACTGCTTCTGATTCTAAGTCATGAGTGACATAATTTCGCTCATGTTCTTTTAATTTCCGGGACTCATAAAAAATCACGTGTCCTTCCTGAGTTAGGTCACCACCTAGTACTTCTTTACTCTCATCAACACAGATGGTAAATTATTTATCTAGGTCTGCTACCTTCAAGATGGGTGTAGTTGTCAATAATTCCTTCAGCTTGTTAAAACTATCTTGACACTTCTGTGACCAGTTAAACTTGGTCCCTTTCTTTTGTAATGATGTGATAGGGTAGGCTATCTTGGAAAACCCCTCTATAAATCTGCGATAATACTCGATGATTCCCATGAATGACCAGATATCCGCTACATCCTTAGGTACCAACCATTCCATGATGGATTTTATTTTCTCAGGGTTGACGACAATGCCTTCTGCTGAAATTAAGTGTCCTAGATATTGTATTTTCTTTTGATAAAATTCACACTTATCAAATTTGGCGTATAGTTTGTGTTTCCTCAATGTTTGTAGAACTATTCTTAAGTGTTCTTCATGTTCTTCCTCTCTTTTAGAATAGACCAGAATATTGTCGATAAATACTAGTATGGATTTGCCTAAGTACTGACTGAAAATACTGTTCATTAGGCACATAAACGTGGCTGGTGCGTTAGTGAGTCCGAAAGGTATGACTATGAACTCGTAGTGTCCATATATTGTTTGAAAAGTTTTTTTTCTTATATCCTCATCCTTTATCCTAACTTGATGATAACCGGATCGTAAATCCAATTTCGAAAAGATCTTGGCCCCACCTACTTGATCGAACAGGTCATTTATCCTAGGTAAGGGGTACTTGTTCTTAATAGTCATTTTATTCAATTGTCTATAATCAATACAAAGTCTTAGAGTATTTTCTTTATTTTTCACAAAGAGGACTAGTGCCCCCCATGGTGAAACACTCGGTCTGATATACTCTTTGTCGAACAATTCCTGCAATTGTATTTTTAATTCTGTCAATTCTGGTAAACTCATTCGATAAGGTGCTTTAGAGATAGGGGATGAACCAAGTAGCAGGTCTATGGAGAAGTATATTTCCCTTCTAGGAGGTAATTTTGGTATCTCATCAACAAACATGTCCCTAAATTCACATAGGACAACAAAGTCTTCTAACTTTGGCTTATCTTGTTTTCCTAGAAGATTCGTTACTTGGATGGCGTAAACTTGGCAGCCCTTTCTTATGCATTTCTTGAGTTGCATTGCTGAGACTTGTCTAACTGATACTAGTTTTTGTATGCCTTGGGTTGTTCTGGTAGTGTCATAACTGTCTTTATAATTAAGTGTCTTTGTATAACAATCTATAATGTATTTGTGCTTTTCCAACCAATCCATTCTGATAATCACATCATAGGACCCTAGTGGCAGAACATTTAGATTTGTTTTTATGTTTTTACCATCTAAACTGAATTCAAAATCATAAATGAAGTCAACCACTTTCCTTTTAGTCATTGTTCCTAATTTCACTAGCCAATATTTTTGGTGTTTCATCCTCTTAATTTTATTTGACTCTACTACACCAGGAGTGATATAACTTAACATCACTCCCAGATCAATTAAAACATAAATTCTAGTGTTATTGATTTTACCTTCGATCTCCACCATAGAGGACTGGTGGTCATCTTGTCGACCCTCTATGACTGCATTTATTCGATGAAATCTTCTACCCACCTCGCCCACCATCGAGGCTTCCTACAAATTGTGCACACCAGTTTTGTTTGTTGGATTTAAAAATGGGTAGTTCCTCCTTAGATGAGACTCTCCACATTCCCAACACTTCAATGGTTCCCGGGGGCTGTCCCTAAACTTCTTTGTTCCTAGGTTTACCGGTTTACCGCCTCCTTGTGTGCTTGGATGGTTTGAGTGAAAATATTTTCTAGGAAAACTTTTTGCAGCATTCCAATAAGGAGCTAGCTGGTATCCCTTCTTCTGGTGGTTCATTTAGTCTTGTTTCTTATCCTTCCAAGATTTGGGAAATTCCATTCGCTGTTTGTACTGGTCGTAGCACATTCATGCTTTCCTGAATACTTCACTCAAGGACTTGGGGTTGTCAAATTCAATTCTATCCTTGTAAGACTGTGGTAAACAACTTAGGAATCACTGGATTTTTACTTTGTCCTCCCGGATATAAGGTACGAACCTTAGTAGTTCTAGTAATTTATTTATAAGATCCTCCATCGTCATCTGACCAAGTCATAATTCATAGAATTTTTTTTTTCTTTCTTTCATAGTATATTTCATATAGGTATTGTTTCTTGAAGTATTTCTTAAAGTCAGACTACTCCATGTTTTTCTTTTAGGCCTTTGGCCAGTTTCAAATCTTGCCACCAAATGCTAGCTTTTCCTTTCAGATTGTAAATGGCCATTCTGACCTTCATATTGCTGAAATAGTTGTATATCTAGAAATATTTTTTGATGTCTAATAACCATGCCTCAACTTCCTCCCCTGTTCTGGATTCTCCATCAAAGGTAGCTAGTTTAATTTTCTTAAATTCCCCTTCAAGGTGGTCCACTTGGTTTTTTTCTATCTATTTTTGTTTTGTCCTCAGCTGAGGGTGTACCTTTCGACAAACTGTCCCCTTTTTATGCTTCATGCCTAGAATTCTTGGAGGCCCTTTTGCTGACATCTTCTTCATTGTTATCGTCCTTTGGGATTTTCTTGGTCATTATATTGTGCAACAAGACTTCATTTATTTCTTGCTGCTCCTGTTGTGCTTTCTTCAGTTTCTCACTATCGGCTTTGAAAACTTGCAATTCGACAATGAGATTTCTCATTGTTTCCAAAACTTCAGTAGGTGAAATTTCGTCACTATTTTGTCTCTGATTTTCAGGAAATATTTGTTGAGGGTTCCCATCTAGCTTGATTTATGCATCATCCTGTGCTGCAATGATTAACACAAAACAAAAAAAGGGTTTTTCTGTTTGCAACAATAAAAAATTTATTAGCTTTACATAAACATAATTATATGTTAAGTAAATCGCATGGCCATGTTCAAGTTCCAAGTGTTGTAACCTATTGCTCTAATACCATATGCAATGTACCTCATATTTATCACAATTATTTTTTTTTGTTTATAAGTTTCTTCAGAGAAGAAGGAGAAGCTCCTAGTTACACGACTCTACTATCGACTTGATTATGAAATTCTGTAATAAAACCTTGCTAATTGTAACTCTCTCTATAGAAAAAAACTTTTTTATAAACCCCTAGACTTCTTCTTTCCACCAGATATCCTATCTATGTCATGAGAAGAAAGGTTATAACATAAACCCTCAAGGCCTTTATCATGCCCCCTTCTACCTTTAATCTTTACCCAAATGCATATAGGTTACACATACAAGGGTAGTATTACAACACATGCTACAACTCGTTTTAATTTAACACATAGCTCCATGTCTACGCACAGGTTCACTTAATGGTGTTACCTTAGGAACTTTAACTAGTTCTCATCCATAATGGACATGGAGTCAGGTTTTTCCCTTACACCAAGTAGTTAACCTAACTACCAAGTCTCGGTTATGTTTTGGTTCTTGAAATCGGGGTTGAAAAAGTAATGTAAGTACTAGACCCAAATGCCAATGAAATCTCAACAACTAGGATCTGACTATTGTGTCAGACTAACACAGAGGAGGAAAAAATGTTAACCTGAGTCATGATGGTGTCCAATCAAGATATTCCTTAAGTGGAAGAGATGGTTTTTCTGTCACAATAGTTAAATATCTGTACTACATTAATGGTCGTCCTACGAAATTCCTTTAGGTTTACTGGGCTTCATACCCAAAGCGTCACACTCACCCTGCCATTGTCACATGGCTAGCCATCCTCTGCACTCCTTTCATTTACTACGAGAAGTCAATGCGCCGATTAGGGTTGGATTAAGTTCACAGTTTGTCATTACTAATTTTTGCGAAGAGGTCCTACATACCATAGTTTTCAAAGGCGAAGACTGGGGGGGATGGTGGTCATTTCCATAGTGTAACTCATGGCATGGTACGAAACACTGGTGAGTTCTTCCTTAACATAATCTAGAGATAGATAACAGTATGGAGGTGAAATGTTTTGGAAGGACGTTTAAGTATTTTATTATTCTATTAGTTACCATCGTGTCTTTTATTCCTGTTGTGTTCTTCCATTGATTAGTCATTTGGGAGTTCTCTGTAGTAGTTATCGGGTCTTTCATAGTTAGGGTTACTTGATAGCATACGCTACCCCTCAAGTAAGCTTTTATTTAACAGAGGAAGGATATAGCTCTTACCATGCGTCTCACTGAGAAATACCTAAGGCTTGCTATATCTATCGCTTCATTTTCGTTATTACTATTTTCATTTTCCTTAAAGAATCTCACCGAGAGAGGTTGGCCCTGCGAATAGTTCATCGATGGGGACTCTTTATGTTTAGTAGGGTAGTATGTTATATTACATCTATTTATATATTCTGTAAATCTATCAAATTCTCGGTTGGCCTTTACTATTGTTATTTGATTTACCTTCTTCTGTCTTCGTGATACCTCGATCAATTTATTGGGAATCCTACAACATGATATTTCAGGTCTTGGAATGAACCCTTGTCACCTTGACGGGTGAGGATTCATTTCCATCATCTGAATACCATAGAACGATGACTCTATTCTTACTATTGAATTTTACTTACTCATTACAGTTTGGTTCAGGATTGATTTAAACTTAACTTTTAAACATGTCCATATTCTATATGAAAAGTTTGTGTTACTGTTTCTACATTCCTCTTGTGGTAACTTTGTACAATTTACAAGCTAAGGATTTTCAATATTGATTAATTCTTAAGAGAGGGGGTTTGGTAAAACTTGTTACCGTCACTAATGATGGGCCTTGTTCTTGTGAGGACCCATCAGAAATTGCACCGCACCTTCCTCCCTCGGACCAAACCTATAAATAGACAACGACGATGGGGCAAGGATTTGAACCCATGCATCATAAGATAAGTATTTTTCTGGAAAGGGAATTATTGGTTTAAATTTCATCATCTTATTGCAATTACTTTTCTTTTGTTACCTAAACTTCGAATAGAGACTAATGTTCACATGTTTCATTTTCTTGCAGGGTCTCCATCTGTACAAGTCCTAGATACCCGCCATTGTCTCCTATGAAAAAAGGTATTCGGGTTTCAACCCTCACCTCTCAGGCCAATTCTACAGGTTATAGCATCATCCAAGGAGATCGTGATTCAACTAGCTCTGTTATGCATAGTTCTTGTCTATTGTAGTAATTGTTGGAGTAAACCCTTGGGGTCGTTTTCCATTGATTGTGTAATGCCATCTCTTGCATATTGTTGAGTCTGTATTTGAATTTAGATCTGCTAAACTATTCTATTTTAATAAATGGATTAATGATATCCATTAATCTACTCTATTCGATACATGTTGAATGAAGTGTATCGACTGTTGTTTTAGTTAGGGTATTCCAACTCTTGTGCATTTTCTTTATAACTATGGTTGCATGTATGTCGAGAATTCATCATACTCGTAGTACATGAACAAATCCCTATCAATATGTTCATATATAAATATATTTTCTTATTGATGCAGGAGCATCGTAAGCAGTCAAGCGAGCATGGAGGCGAAAGATAGCTGGAAAGTGCAACACACATTTTTCAGGTTTTGGAATGTTTTGAAAGTTTAAGGGAGTGGATATTAATGTAATAGTTAGGAAGATGACGTATTTCAAATTTATATCTTGGAGATTGTAAATAGGCCTAGGGAAATTACTCCCATCTGTCATTTGTATTGAGGCATTTAAGTCTGTTAATGTGAGAGTAGGTAGATATGAATGTTAGATTAGACATTTTAGAGAATAGGAGGGAAAACGGATATAGACACCCTCATTATTGTGTTGTTGTATTATTAGCATAGAGAAGAAGAGGAGAAATGTAGCAGAGAGTTGAAAGGAAAATTCCATGTACAGGAGCTTGAATTAATATAAGAAGCTTTGAATCGGATTTCATGGTGTTATGATGTTTTCTGTTTATACATGGTGAATGGTATGCTTACAGTTGTTTCATTCTCTCTGTTATGCATTTGTTATGATGCTATGCTGTGTTGAATGTATGATTTCATGTTGAATGTATGAAGTCTGAGAGAGAAAGTGAATGAGTTTCAATTGTTTCTCATCTTGAGAGAGTTCCTACAAGGAGTGCAGTGAAACGCCCACAAGGTGTGCGTTGACAAAGGTTTTGAGTTTTATCTTTGAAATCTCAGGAGGGATACCGTTGTTCTCATTCCAACAGAAGTGCACGTGAGGCACATAAGTCGTGCAAGGTGTGCACAGGCTGGTTAAAATCTTAGAACTTATCAACCAAGGGGAAAGTTGAAGGACTGTTGTTGCAGGGAGTGCACAGAGTTGAAAGATCAAATACCCAGGAATATTTCAAAGTATGCCACAAGGAGTGCGAGCAGGAACCCTTTTGGAGATTTGAGTTTGTGAGTTAAAGCTCGAGGAGGAACAATACCTTTGAAGTATTCAAAGGGAGACAGGATGAAGTTATCTCACAGAAGTAAAGCTCAGGAGGGAGGATGTTGATTCGTCTCGTAGAAGCCATTGAGGAGGAAACGAGCAGTCGAAATTCTCTGTGGAGGATTCAGGAAATAGCGAGGACCGTTGATTGTGGTCAGGTTGAGTGTTGGATCAGTTCTCGAACTCGGGGTTCATAATTTCATAAGGCGGACCAATTTTTTTGGTTGTGCAAATAACTAAGTAGCGAGGAGGTCTGAACCATTGGATCCAGGCACAGGAGAACTATTGGATCAGAGCCTCGTAGAGATATTGCGTTTCGGGAGCTTGGGGCTTGAGAGGAATCAGTTTCAACTGCAGAATTTGCGAAGTGGTGAGACCTGAGAGCTCATTTGAATGTGTAGCACATCTGTCAGGTGGAGACTGCAAGGGTGACAGGTGGCGTGTACTCATGCATCGAGGGGTCAACCCATAGTTACCTATCACATCTCAGGATTTCACAAAGGAGGAGCATGAAGGCTCTACACTCCAACTCGTGAGGTTGCAAGTTGCGAGAAGTGTGAAAGGGAAGTCAAAATATCGCTCACTATCGCATCTCAAGATTTTGTAGGAAAAGAGCACGAGAGCTCAACACTTCAATTCGTGAGATTGTGAAAGATGCTCATTCCAGGACCAGTTGTGGTCATGTTGAGGTAAAGCTCGTACCTTGTGCCTGTTCGCATAAGGGGGTTTTAGAAGGACCTATGGATCGATTCATAGAAGGTTCCGATAGGGATCTGAAAGAGCCACTTCGGCTCAAGGATATTTGAATGATCCTATGAGCGGATCTCGGCATGCGGGTTGGGGGTCTGTGTCAAGTGGTATCAGAGCTTGACTCTGTTTGTATATTGCAGACGGAGGGAGCGAGAGGAGAAAGTGTACTCTGATACATATCAGAGCCGTAGGAAAAGTTATTTTCTTTCTGTAGTAGGGAAAAGAGGAACATTTCTCAGCCATGCCGTCGAGAAGAAGAGATAGACCAATACCTGATCCAGCAGTGGAAAGAGAAATGTGCAAATTACATGCTAGGATTGATGCCATGGATACAACACAGAGGTGAACAACCGACACTGGGGATATCAGTGAGGCTGGCAGTGAAGATGAGGCTGGAAACGAAGGAGAAGAAGTTGCAATCGAGGATGTTGTGGATGAACACCTATTTAGGGTTGTTTCTAGGATAGGTGCTAGAGAAAAAATGGACATTCCAGTGTATGAGGGGAACCTGGATGTTGAATACCTTCTAGACTAGATTAGAGCTCTGGATAAATACTTCAACTATGAGGATGTTGAGGAAGATAGTAAATTCAAACATGTTGTCACTAGACTTAAAGGGCATGTAACACTATGGTGGGATGAACTGCAGGCTGATAGATGCTGCAAAGGCAAGCAGAAAATCAAGAGTTGGGATAGAATGGTTGCAAAGATGAAATCCAAATTCATACCCAAGTATTACCAAATTAATTTGTTTCAGAGGATTGAGAATTTGAGACAAAAGCTGATGTTAGTGAAGGAATACACTGAAGATTTCTACAAGATAAACATCAGAGCAAGTCATCGGGAAAGCGATGATGAAAAGGTTGCCAAATACATGAATGGTCTAATATATGACATTCAAGATGAGATGAGCATGATGATCATTCAGAATGTGGAAGATTCTTATCAGATGGCTCTGAAAGCTAAAGAGAAGCTGAGCCGAAAGAAAGGTCAAAGAGGTCGAGGCAGAAGTCAATCAAGAGGCAAAACAATTTCCCAAGACATAACTCAGAAACCTAAAGAAGAGAGAAAGAAACCTCAATATCAACATGAGACATGAGGAAGCTCGCAGAGAGGGCAGTATGACGATAGAAATACTTTTCCTCGAGCCAGAGGAAGAGGAAGAGGAAGAGGCAGAGGAGGTGAAGTGAAATGTTTTGTCTGTGGGAAAAATGGACATAAATCTTATGAGTGTCCAGAAAGGAATAAATATGGTAGTGAAACTCACATTGTTGAAGCTCAAGGATGGAATGTTGAGGCATAGGATGTTGAGGGTGGAAGATCCTTAATGATGAGAAAAGTTCTCTTAATGCCAGAGAAGGAGGCAGAGAACCCAGCCCAAAGGAACAGTCTGTTTCAGACTTCCTGCAAAACCAAATATAGGGTATGCAAAGTCATCGTGGACAGTGGTAGCATAGACAATATCATTTCTACAGAGATGGTAGAAAATCTGGAGCTGGAGACTAGCATACATCCAAGCCTATACATAGTTTTGTGGCTACAAAAAAGACATCAGGTAAATGTCACTAAACAATGTTTAGTTGAATTTAAAATAGGAGGATATAAGGATGAAATATTGTGTGATGTCATTCCCATGGATGTTTGTCATCTATTGTTGGGTAGACCATGGAAATATGACAGAAATGTGATTCATGATGGGAGAAAGAACACATACACCCTGGAGAAGAATGGAAGAAATCACATGTTTCTACCGATTAAGGATAACGAAGTGAAACCATAGGTGAGAAACACTGTACTTCTCATGAGTGGGAAGGAACTTCTTAATGAGGTTAAGAAGAAGGAAGACACACAATTTATTGTGGTCAAGAAGCCTAGAATTGTTTTGACCAATACAAGAGTGGATGATTTACTAGAGGAAATCCAGGAGTTACTGAAAGAGTTCACTGATATAGTGTTAAGGTCCTAACCCGCACATAGGTAGATCAATGTATTCGGATGTAATAAAGGTCAATATTAATAGGAACTTTCAATAAAATAGAATAAGGCGGATGTAAGAAGACCTAATAGAAGATTTCGCTTCTAGAAGGATCTTCCTCTAGATGCTTCTCTTAATAGACACATTTAGTATCAATAAGGGTCGAGGGTATGAAAACCCTAGCTTGGAGATTATTGTAACAGAGCGCTGCTCGACTAGAGGTTTCCCCCTCGAAGAGGCCTGTGAACATTGCTATCTGAATCAAAGTG